>AWWV01006295.1:0-45261 GCA_001974805.1 Corchorus capsularis
TTTTTTAAATTAAAATAGTAAAATTTTAAAATATAATAGTTATAAGGATATTAAATTTAATTATATAAAAATAGATTTTTAGTTGAGTAAAATAGTAAAATGGTAAAATATAATAGTCATAAGGATTCACTCATTATATTTAATTATATAAAAATAGAGTTTTTAGTTGAATAAAATAGTAACATGGTAAAATAAAATAGTTATGAGGATATTATATTTAATTAAATAAAAATAGAGTTTTTAGTTGAGTAAAATTATAAAAACCTAAACAATGGCAATTTAGAAATATATTTAACAAATAAGGGTATAATAGGCGATTCAAAAGTTTTACAGGTGAACGTACTTTTTAATATAGTATAGATTATAGATTATAGATAATAGAAACCAAAAAAAGGTGTAAAAATCTAAAACGGTACCTATTTTCTCATTGCTTTGCTTCTAACATGAACTTCAAAATTCTTATCAGACTAATTAGGTGAAGGACCTCAATCTGATACACATACTTTCAGACCGAGTTTGACACAATATAAGACCAAGCAAAAAGGCTCTAGATTATGATAAACTTCAAAGAATAATAGTGTTTCATATTGATAGATATTTAGCAATTTAGTTTAGGCAACGTGCAGAGCATGTAATAGGTTTTTACATTTCATTATTTAATAATGAATGGGAGTTTTTGATGTTCGAAATATACTAATAAGTTTCTAGGCCCTATGACCTAATACTATTAGGTATTCAATGACTAACAAATTAGATTTGGAACTGCAACCAAGAATGATTTATCAACCCAAAACTTCATTGTACTTAAAAACGCAATCGTACAGCCGTCCTCCGAGGAACTGGGCAACTTCTGGATGTTTCACCTGCAAAAGATGGCAGAAGATGAAATATCAATGAAACTTCAGCAAATCAAAGAAGTCTTTTAGTAACCGAACTGAGCATAAAGAGGTGAAACCATTACCATTCCTATCTTGAGTGAATCGCACTTGAACTGAGCATAAAGATTAGTCTCTATTCCGCGCCCCTGAACAAGAAAGCAATTAGTATATGTATACCATATAAAGACACCCAGTTTCTTATCCTTGATTATCCAGAACATTGAAAATTAAAAAGTTAAATAAATAAAGGGAACCCGAAGAAGTTATTTATTTTCATAGTCACAAGGATATAACCAAGCATAGAACAACAATTCCACCTATAGAAAATAATGACCAAAACAAAAACTATTATCAGCAACTTTTTGACCAATTCATACAGATTTTTAGTCAATAACAGTCCTTGCTGATCACTAAATGTGTTAGTTGCTCAATTTATAAATAATAAACAGGAATGAACCTTTGAACCGAAAAAATGAAGTACAATCAATTGACACTTGACCTGTTTAGTCTACACATGATACTACTATTTAAATAGTGGAGGTTCAGTCTTAGTCAAGTCACGTTCTCAAAGTAATAAAATTAACCACATAATCTAACAGAAAATTTCCAACCAGAAATCTGCTGGTCATTACTTCAGTAAAATGGTGGACTGGACTATGAGAAACCTACCATGCCCTCCAGAATAACTAGGTCTGCATCACTGGCCAGGTAGGCAAGCTCTTGTGATACTCTTGAAAGATCAATAACCTACAAAAACAGAAGACTATCACTTCAATAACCAACATATAAATTGTTTAATGAGTTGGGACACATTAGGAAAATAGCAACCATATCTTACCGGCAAATCATTACCAGAGTTGGCAATGAAAAGATTTGAGGTATCAACACCAAGAAGCTTACCATTTTCATCCTTCAACTGATAAATAAGCAATTAAATACATCAGAGTCAACCCAACAAAAGAAAGAAGGAAAAAAAGAACTAGAGGATCATAATTCTAAAATTGTTCTTCTTCCATAACCTTTGATATGATCTCAACCAGTTCGGGATAAGTTACATCATTGATGGAAGGCAAGTCATTAGCTGCCAAAACAACCTGTGGAAAGAGGAAAGTTTGACAAGCATAATTACTTTTCTAATCAATATCTAGCATTTTTTAAGAAAATATTTTTCAGACCATGCGATCATACAACAGAAAAATGTAAATCATATTTTTTTTTTGGTTAAAATGTAAATCATATTTAAAGGATTCCCAAATGACATAATAAAATGAAACCCATAAGTGGCGTGACTTCCTAATTAACAAAAATCCATACACTGCAAGAAAACAATATCGAGTAACTCAGAATAGTTCCATTTGAGCATAACTGTGTAAGGATCATTGTATGCACCTACATAGCTCTATTAAATTGAATGCAGACATGCAGATCCACGACACTCTGAAAAAATATCGCTGAGATGAACTTTAAGATATGATTTTTCAAACCAGTAAAAGATGTATGACAAATTTGAACCCTTCTTTCCTTTTTATATTTTACGATATTTTAGTAAACAGTCCAAAGTGAAGATACTTGAAAACACACACACATGCAAACAAACATAACCTATACATTACAAAGAAATGTACTTGAAAACTTTTTGGGCTTTTGACAGCAAACCTGGGTCCCACGTCGAAGCAATTCTCTTGCAAATGGCAAAATACCCAAGATTACATCTGCACCAGAGTTGTCAACAAAAATCACTGCCTGCCATTACGAACCAAAAAATGACGTTAGGAAATAAGACACAAGTATAATGGCATCAACTTCTTTCAACTTTCAATAAACAATGTCATGCTAAATTCATTTTGTATGGACTTGCCTTTTTCCAAGGTTTCTTGCTCCATTTCACTTTAAAGGTATCCAAGTCATCAATGACCCAAGGTCGAGGAACAAGATTTTGGCAACTAGCCAAAAAGGACATTCCATCCCTTGAGAAAACCTCAGCAAGCTTCAAAAGTAGAGGTAGAACCGTACACATAAAAAGTAAGTACCACTAAAATGTTATGCCTTTAATGACATTTTTATTCCAAAAGAGTGTCAATATAACAAAATCTAGCCAACCAGAGTGCGTAAAACATGTTACAGCATAGGCCAGAAATATGATAAGATTTCCATTCACCAATGATAGTTCATTCATGGCCAAAGATGATCCCGGCAACAATAGAAGGACCATGATAGGTGATTTTAGTAGAAAAAGACAAATCATTTCTGGGAGCATGAGAAAGTCATGACAATTTCTATTTTAACAAATCACATATAGGGGTAGGGCTAAGAGATTATTATGATTTGTATTGCCTATCATAGGTAAAGGGGATTTAATGCTTAATGGAGATGAATGGTAAAAATGGTTAGTTTTTAAGTACGCCAACAAATATGATCCACCACTTTTTGATACTAATAATGAGGTCAACATTACATAACCATTGAACTACCTGTGCAGAACCAAGATCAAATATGTTTCCAGCAAATATTCCTCTAACAAGATTCTCCAAACGCTGTCCTTCATCTTCAATATTATCATTAAGACAAACTACATCAGGAAACAGGGAAATAGCCTTTGCATTCTCTTCGTCCTATTGCAAATTTTCCAAAGAAGAAAAATGCGATTAATAGAATTGAAGAGGAAATATACATGCTATCTTAACATCCTGAGGGCATTAACCCTCCATGTCTTTCTTCTCATATTGCATATTAATCTATAGAGATGATAGATGATTCTCAGATTAACTACAAGCACATGCATAAAATCCTCCTATTTCCATCAAACGACAATGCTGATTTTGGCTGTTAATCCTTGAAAATATAACAGCACACAAAAGGGAGATAAATAACCTCAATTATCAATCTTTTTTGGCCAAACCTCAATTATCTATCCAATTATTATTATTATTATTATTAACTCAACAAAACCAGAAAATTATAAGTTGGCATTGTGACTGCTTGCATGTAAAACTAAAATTTAGCATACAAGAAGCTGTTGCATAAATGTAAATACTTACTTTGACTTTCTTGAATATATCTCTAAATCCCAATTCTCTAAGAATTAGTTCACGAAGTCTGCAGAGAAGCTATAAAACCCCAAAAATACCATGAGTGCATACATATTTCCAAAAATGCATTGTGAAGTACATAAAGTAACATAGAAATAAGCTTTAAGAAATCTGACTTACTATACAATCAGGTGGTCCACCATGGCTTTCAGGGTCTTTCTTCATGTCATCAAGTATCTCTGCATACCTTTCACAAAAATAAGCAAAAAAAAATACAAAAACAAAATGAGAAGAAACACTGGGGGAATGACTCATGAGGGTTCCAGTTGCTCAGTATTATTAGCAAGCAATTATACATGCTTTATGACAAGAAAAATGTTTAAACATAAAATCCATATGCACTTTCGAAACAATGGGATCATTTGTAAAGAAAAAGAAAGCATGAGAATTTTAGGCAATACCTTTGAGCAAATTTCTCAGCTCTAGCTGGAGTATCAGCCACAATAGTATCGCTCTCAGCTCGTTTCCTGCAACAAACTGAAGTGATTAGCAAAACTCGTTACCTCCTAATTATCAGAAAAGGAAAAACAAGAATGGTAAAGCACATCATACACTCTCTTTAATAAACAGAAAATGGAAATCTTGATGCTTTTAGCTTATGATTAACGCCTAATTATCAGAAAAGGAATCTAATTGAAAACAAAATAAATAATAAAAGAAAACCACAATATATCAAATCGCATTAAAAAAAGCAAATGTTGGAGTACCCAGTAGAAGAACTTAATCGGAGAAACTGGAAATACCCATCATTTATTTCATGGAAAAAGGAAGAAAGAAACAAAGAAGAGAAAAGTACTTGAAGGAGGGAATGGAATTGCGGAAGAGGTCGATCCAGGCAACTTCGGTAGGAGTAGCCTTGCGAGGATTATCGGAGGGGAATCTGTAAGGGATAGTGCAAGCCCTATAGTTTGATTCAATGGGCATTGTCAGCAATGGAAATGGCACCATCTCTGAATCACTCTCCATCTTTTTTCCTTGATTCTTGCTAAGTTCTCAAAGAGAATGGAGGGAAATACTTTTACGCACGCTTTGGGTGTTTGTCGTAATAAGTAAACCCAACCAGAATGAAATGATGATCTCTTATTTCTTCTTCTGTTTTCTTCTTATATTATAATATATTAAATAAAAATAAAAATAAAAATAAAAAGCCTTTTTCTTTCTTTGTTGTCGTTTTAGTCACGTTTGAGATTGTTCATCTAACTAGTATATTCTTTATTAGTGGTTTGAGTTTCCCACAAGTTACATAGGCATAGACGTGTCCATTTTGAAGTTGTAAGATAACATGGCTATTGCTATTTTAATCATGGCAGGGATTACTTGGAAATGTGAAAATCTTGTAGCTTTATATTAAGCACATGGGGGTGGAATTTGGGTGCCAAAGTATTTAGCCCTGACATTTTTACAAGTGGCAGTGGCTTGTTTCTTCCCTGAAGCAAGGTCCAAGTGAACATCTTCAAGGTAAATATCCTGACATGGAATCCCTTTGCTACATTCTAGTGCTACTGCCACTGCAGATGATGATGTTCCCTTTATGTTCTTGAAATATATGTCACTCAGTTTCACTTGAGATGTTCCCTGCAATTAGCTCAATCAATTTTGTTGTCATGTTTTCTGTTAACTTATGTTTCAATGGTATTAGCAGAAAAATGCAGATATTTGTCACTTGGACTTACCTTTGGAGTGCAAGAGGTGAAAGGACAATATGCTTGATCAATTATAATGGGATTTGTCACATTGTTCATGTTAATGTTCTCAAATGTCATGTTGGTTGCAGAGCTTTTTCCTGGAGAGTTTGCCCATGTCTTGATCCTAATCCCATTTGTCGTCCCGGTCATGCTGCAATCTCTAACCAGTAATCCACTGACATCACCTTCATTCCTATATCTTCCCAGGCTTCCAACACTATTACAATCAATTGTAAGCATTTTTGAATTAATTTTTAGTTATGCAGAAGGGTAATTAGTAAATTACTTAGTACTAAAAATGAAGAGTTGCACCTGATGCCATGACCTGGTCCACAGCTGATGCTTGTTATGGTAATCTGAGAATTTCCTTGTCCAATTGAGATGCAGTCATCACCTGTTCCTATAAGCGACCGCGAAAAGTGTACACCGGAGCTTCGTTCAATGTGGATACCATCAGTGTTAGGGCTGTCTGCTGGGGCTGAAATCTTGATTTTACTGCCCTTGAAGTTCTTGCATTCCACTAGAGCTATATGAAAGAACTTGCTGTTTACTGAAGTTATGCTTCTCACAACAGTCCTATTCACTGCCACAAATTTTACATTCTACAACAAAACGAAGAAATAATAGACAATTTTTCCCCATTAGATCATTTGAAATATCAAAACATAGCTTATCAGAGCTATTAAAAAAAAAAAGATGTTTAAAGAATAAATAAAGGTTAAGAAACCTACAGTGGGAAGAAGTTTGCAGTTAAAGTCAGTAGGGCAATTGTTGTAAGGCCAAGCTTTGGCACCCTGCCCATCAAAAGTCCCTCCTCCAGTCAAAATTAGGCCTTCCACCCATTTAAACTCAATCCAACCAGCATTATGTCCATATTTAGACAAGTTTGTTGTTGCCTTCAAATAACCCTGACAGTTTCTTCTTTAGCAATCATAGTCAAAACAATGTGCAGAAATGCAGATCAGATAGAAGAGAAGAAACTTCTAATTAATTAATTTACCTTCACATGAACTGTTATTTTAGAAACATTTTTGCAAGGACCTGTAAATTTAACAGGGCCAATCAAGTATGTCCCTTTTGGGATAACAATGTCTACTTCACTTGTTCCTTGACATGCTTTCTTCCATGCTGCTTTAAAAGCCTGGCAACTTGAAATTAACAAGTTAACAAATTTAATTTATATGTAAGCAAAATTAAAAAGCATTAACATATAATTAAAGTCTCGTGATTCTGTTTCAATTATTTGTACATACGAAGCTGTAAGTTTCAAAATGGAGATAAAAAGAGAAGGGAAACAAACTTTGGTGTCATCGGTAAGTCCATCGGCTTGAGCACCAAAGCTCTTGACATCAAATAAATGAGAGTTCCTTCCTTTGTAATTATGTGATACGCCTCCAGCAAAAACACCATTGAAACAAAACAAAGAGAAGAGGCAGAGCAATCTGGTATTGTTGGTGTGAAAAATGTCAAGGCTCATGTTCCTGCAACTGTATTAATGCGTCTCTGTTCCTGCTAAACCCTGCAGTTGTGGAGTACTGCAATCAGCAAAAGCAAGAACTGAAGTAAGAATGTTTTGAATTTTCAACAAAAGGCGGGCTTATGGGAGTTACCATAACCGCTATTAACTCCATTTGTGAGTGGGTGTTTGATTTAGGAAGTGAGTGGGAGAGTTAGACATGGGTAGTTGGAACTTTTTAGTCTTACCCCCTTCACGTTTTTTAATTGGGTAATTGGGTTGAAGAAATAGGCCATAGGATAAGTAAATCTCACGTGCAACTTTTTTTTTTTTAAATAAAATCTCTCCACTAATTTTATTCTTCGTGATTTAGTCCCTCATAATTTTATTTCATACAATTCAATCTTTCATTTTTATTTTTATATCATCTTCTTACTATTTTTCTTTCACTCATTAATATTTTTAAATATAATTTTTTTTAGAAAAAATATTTGATGTTGTAATATCCCAAACAATATATAAAATCTTCGCATATATACATACCCATATAAAAAGAAATATATGCTATGTAATATATATATATATATATCTATAATATATATAAAAGTACGAATAAGGGGAAACTTTATGTTTTTCGATTGTACCCTTATTTTTAAAACATATTTCCAATTGTACCCTTTTTTCTTAAAACGTATTTCTAAATTGTCATTACTAAATAATATTTTAATTATTCCACTGTTTTTTTAATCATAAATTGTTTCATTATTAATTATTAGATTATATAATACGTATATTAAATTAGGCAAATTATACAATACACCGTCAGTGGAGTTTAACAGACTACACAAGCGGGTCCTGAAGGGTGACATGCGTCCAGTAGGGACTAGATTGAAATTTTTAAAACATATAATTCAAAAATTGGACATGTGTCAACTCTATAATTCGCTTGTGGAGTCCAAAATTTACACCGCCGGTGTATCATATAATCACCCATTAAATTATAAGAAAGTCAATTTGGTTGTCAAATTGATTTTAGTTGATGAACATGCAAATTTCCTTTACTATTATTTTTTGAATTTAATATTTTACTTTTAATTTCAATTTTTAAATGTTAATAAAAAGATTAAACTAACACTAACACGTACAATACTATTGTTAGAAGCTCCATCTCTTTGTTATATAATGTTTTGCCGCATTCACTGATGTTCAATTGGAAATTGTTGAGTTAGAAGAGTAGGTGATATTATGATTTTGATTTTCTTGTCTCTATGTGGTTATTATAATTTCATGAGGAGGTTAACAAAACTCCATAGTGTGCTTATCAAAATTTCATATGGAAGTTATCAAAATTTTATAGTGTGGTTACCAAAATTTCATAGTGTGGTTACCAAAATTTCATAGGATCAGGTTATTAAAATTTCTTAGGTTGGTTATTGAAATTTCATAGGATGGTTAATTATCACAATTTTATTGAAAGGTTATCAAAGAGATTATCAAAATGTCATAGTGAGGTTATAAGAATTTCATAGTGTGGTTAACAAAATTTCATTAGAAGGTTACTAATATTTCATGGGGAGGTTATCAAAATTTTATAGTGTGATTTATCAAAATTTCATATGAAGGTTATAAAAGTCTCAATTTAATAAGGAGTACCGAAATTTGATAGAAGGTTATCAAATCTCATAGAGTTATTATCGAAATTTCATAGAGATCGGATTATCAAAATTTATATGAAGATTATCAAAATTTCATAGTGTTGTTATCAAAATTTCAAAGCAAGGTTATCAATATTACATAATGTGATTATCAGAATTTCATAGAGGGGTCAACAAAATTTTGTAAAGAGGTTATCAAAATTTCATAAAGAGGTTATCAAATTTTCAAAATGTGATTACAAAAATTTCATAGTGGTATTTCTGGGGAGGTTAT
Source organism: Corchorus capsularis (assembly GCA_001974805.1). Lineage (NCBI taxonomy): Eukaryota > Viridiplantae > Streptophyta > Magnoliopsida > Malvales > Malvaceae > Corchorus > Corchorus capsularis. Next base: position 9,038 of record AWWV01006295.1, read on the forward strand.
CAAAATTTCATAGTATGGTTACCAAATTAGGAATGTTATTAAACTTTTATTATGGAGTAATCAAAATTTCAGGGAGGATATCAAAATTCCATACGAAGGTTATCAAAATTTCATAGTTTAGTTTTCAAATTTTCATAAGAGGGTTATCAAAATTTCATAGTATGTAGATCAAAATTTCATAGGGAGATTAACAAAATTTCATAATGAGGTTATCAAAAGATCATAGGGAGCTTATCAAAATTTTTAGTTATCAAGATTTCATAAGAAAATTATCAAATTTTTATAGGGAGGTTTATCAAAATTTTATAGGAAGATTTATCAAAATTTTATAGCGAGGTTATCACAATTTCATAGTGTGATTATCAAAATTCAGAGTGTAATTACTAACAATTCATATGGAGATTTTTAAATTTTCATAACGTGGTTATCAATATATCATATTATCATATGGAGGTTATCAACATCTCATAATGTTGGTTATCAAGATTTCATTAGGAAGTTATCAAAATTTCATATTAAGGTCTTCAAAATTCCTTAGAGAGGTTAACAAAATTTCATAAGAAGGTTAAAAAAAATTTATAAAAAGATTCTCGAAATTCCATAGTATCGTTATTAAAATTTCATAGGAAGATTATTAAAATTTCATAATGGGATCATAAAAAATAGTTTAATTATCATAATTTAATAGAGGTTATCATAATTTCATATGGATATTTTATTTAAACACGTTGCGTCACGTGCAATGCGCGTGAAAGCTAAAACTAGTATATATAAATTTATGGTAGGGTGAAATATTTCAATAGAAAAATAAATAAAAATAATATATGTATCTTTTTCTTTGGGAAGAATGAGGAGTATTTCATGCTTTTTCATTGTAACTAACTTCTTTGATTCCTCCATTACCTTTTAAAATAACTTTCATGTTATTTTTTCAAAGCATCATAAATTAATTTACACCAGTCATTCATGAATCATGATTGGAGTGTATATATATATATATATATATATAGCAAAGATAATTTCTTTTCATTTTGTTCCAATTATATGCCACTTGTGTGTGTATTTTTTTTATTTATTAATCATACACCCACACATGAGGAATTGGAGGAAATTAAGCGAGTCGAAGGGTTCTTCACCCTTATGGAGTATTAAATTACTATACAAAAATTTGTTAAATTGTCAAAATTTTCTGGTATAGTCAAGAAGCAACAACAACGAAAATATTCACATTAGTTAAGGTCGTTTGGTATGCTTGATGGTTTGAAGATAATTTGTTATATGTAAAATCTTGGTCTAAACTTGACAAATCTGATAAACTAGACTATGAACTGCTGAACATTTATAATTATTAATAGGTTTTGACTTTGATCTGGTGCTTCTTCGAAGAGTTGGAGATTGAACATCTTGTGTTTGACGCAAAACAGAAGTGTTTGTCTAAGGAAAAAAAAAGCAGTAGGAGCTAATTGAACATCTTGTGTTTGACGCAGAACAGAAGTGTTTGTTTAAGGAAAAAAAAACATGGGCTAATGTCAATTCTGGGTTCTGGTTTTTGGAATTTTAGGATGAACTTGATGAACAAGAAGAATATCGTGAACAAGTTGAGGAAAAAAAAAGCAACAAAAGCTAATTGAACATCTTGTGTTTGACGCAAAACACAAGTGTTTGTGTAGGAAAAAAAAGCAACAGGGGCCAAAGTCAATTTTGGGTTCTGGGTTTTCTGGAATTTCAGGATGAACTTGATGAATAAGAACATCGTGAACAAGTTGATTTTGCTGAAAAGAACGAGCTAGTATAATTTCTGCAGTTGTATTTGAACCATAACCAACTTCATTTGACTCAAGTCTGGTGAAGTAACGGCAACGAAAATATTCACATTTATTGATGGCTTCATTGCACCTTGATACAAAATTGCAAGTTGATCATGAGTGCCATTAAAAAAATGCTAGAAGGATGGTAAATTGTTTAGTTTTGGTAATCAACAATAATTTTTTTCACCACTTTTTTTTCTTCATTGAAATTGAATTTTACAGTAGACATCATCAATAGGTTGTACCAAAAGCAAACCTACATGTATATAACCAATGCATCTAGAATGAATAAAAATGGAAAATAACAAACTGGCTATTAGCAAATCTAGGAGGAGAGATCATATGCATTATCCCTGCGTTTGTTTCCTTCATCCTCTCTATAGAGCCTCATTTCTTTGCCTTTGCAAACCTGAGGCATCTATATTTTTCACCACTTACAGTGATTTCAAGAGCTCCGTCTTGGTTATCTTGATTCGACGCTGTTCCCATCAAAACACTTTTCTCTTTTTCAAGGTTTTCCTTTTCCATCTTCAGCCTCGCCTCTTGTCGGGCAATCTCTGCCTGGACAGTAAAAAGAACATTTTAGGAAAACATACATGGTTCAAGCAACAGCACATGTCAAAAGTATGCAATATGATGTACTTTATGAATGTCCAGCCTTCATGCTAACTCCTCAATCACAATACTCTAATCATTCATGTGCAAACTAAGCAAAAGGCCCTTAATCAATAACACCACTGACACATTTACAGAGATAATTAGCAATGTCACTTTGGTTCTAGTATTCCCTTCACTATGCCAATATAAGAACTAATCAAATTCAATGCAAATAAGAACGATCAATTTGATTTGAGTATTAATGAAGATACACTCATTTGAAAAATCTATGAAAAGACAAATGTTCCAAGGAAACAATCAATTTGACTTGAGTATAAGAACGATCAATTTGCTCATAATTTCCAAAAGCAATAAGGTCCGAGATCACATATTCGAGTAGAAGCTCTGTTTCCAACTCCACCTATTGTCTTTCATCATAAGCGACAATGTTAATCTCAAACTTTAGAGGAATGACACTATCACAATATCAAACAACATTCTCTATCAGTACAAACTTTTTCATTAATTACACTAGCTTAAGAGATTGCATAGTTTGAAGAATATCTCCAGATATCTTGCAAGCAATGGGGTTTTTTGGATGAAATATATTAAAACAAGACTAGCAACGATAACTTCAGTGAGAAATTCAGGAATTAGTGGCTTGCCCTGGTAAAGGAAGAAATGGTCCAAGAAGTGACTAACAGCATGAGACTCGTAGCATTTCTTATCATCATTACTAAGAGCTAATACTAAAGATGAATCAACATATTTCTATAGCCATAACTGGAAATGGATAGGGTTGCCATGATTATACTAGAAATATAGCTGCAACACAAAGATTGAAACCAGAAATTTACTCACATCAGGTAAGAATTTGAGCAATGAGAACTATAGCATAATAATATAGTAAAGATTTCTCATTCCTCCTGTCCCCAACCCAAAAAAGCAACCCAAAATCACGATTTACAGCCGGAAACGAAATTCAATCATTAAAAACTGTCATCAATATTAATACAAAAACACTTGGAATGCAGCGTAAGCAAGAAAAGAAGCTAACTTGGGTGCCAAAAAACGATAGAATCCTCAAACCCATAAATAATCAACTAAAATTCAAGAAAAAAAAAAGGGTAAAAGAAAGGGTACCTCGCGGCGAGAGAGCTCGGCCTTCCAAGCGGCTTCACGCTCGGCGACTTCGCGCTCGCGTTCCTCGATATAACTTTGCATCTCCCTCTCCTTCATTATTCTATCTTGAATATCGGCTTCCAACGCCTCTTTCAGCTCTTCCACGAATTTATCAACCACCGTTTTTATTCTCAGCGACATCTCTTTCTTCCTCCTTTTGTCAACACTCAAAACTCAATCTCCTGTTTCTTTTCTTTTCTCTAAAACAAAGCTATTACACTTATTGCACAAATCTCTTTCAGTTGAGTGGATCGAACATCGAAGAAGTGCCCTTTTGACCCATTATATTCAGCCGATGCATCCCATTTTGTTGAATCGAGAGCCCCCTCCCAGAAAATAGAAGGAAGAAGAAGAAAGGTATTTCACCGTATCAAGGCAAAATTATCGTTAATCGCCGAAAAACAAATTTTTTTTTTCAACAATAAAGAAGAAAAAAATTTAAAATTTTCAATTAATTGCGTGAACAAGGAGAGCAACGGATTCCCAACCTTTTGTTTCTATGATGGGCCAGGCCCACGTTGGATTCTTGTCTCATCCTTCGCCCACCGTTGATTTCTTTAAAACGCTGCGTTCTCATTTCTCGTCGTTTTCTTTCGTTCTTCTCTCTCACAGGAGGGAAAGGGAAAAAAAACGAGAATATGCGAAAGCGAAACCAAAGAATTCCAAATTCGGAAGCAACTTTTGGAATTGGAATTATTATTGGGAAAGAAGAAAGTAAGAAACTGATCAAACGAAGCCATGAAAGCGATATTAGCAAATGTAAAATACTTGAGAACTTCACTTTCTTCACTATCACGGTCTTATTCTCCAACTCCTCTTGCCTCCCATGCTGGAGCGGGAAACCCATCATCATCAGCTCTGCATGATGAATTCGTAAACCTCTGTTACCAAAGAGACCTTCCTAATGCTATGAAAGCCATGGCTGCCATGGAAAGGCACGGCATTTTTGCTGATTCCATTACCTATTCTGAGTTGATTAAGTGCTGCTTAGCCCGCAACGCTGTTAAACAAGGTATGCTGGTTCACAAGCATGTTTTCTCAAATGGGTATCAACCAAAAACGTTTCTTGTCAACACTCTTATCAATATGTATGTAAAGTTTAACTTATTAGAACAAGCGCAGGCTTTGTTCGACCAAATGCCTGAAAGAAATGTTGTTTCTTGGACGACCATGATATCTGCTTATGCTAATGCCAAGCTAAGTAAAAAGGCGTTGGAGTCGCTTGTTTTAATGCTTAGAGAAGGTGCGTTGCCTAACATGTATACTTTTTCTTCGGTTTTGAGAGCTTGTGATGGGCTAGTCAATCTTAGGCAGCTTCATTGTTGTATGATTAAACTGGGGTTAGAATCTGATGTTTTTGTTAGGAGTGCTCTTATTGATGTTTATTCAAAATTGGATAAGTTAAAAGATGCAGTTTGTGTTTTTAATGAAATGGAAACTGGGGACTTGGTTGTTTGGAATTCTATAATTGGAGGGTTGGCGCAGAACAGTGAAGGTGATGAGGCTTTGAATCAGTTTAAGAGGATGAAAAGAGCTGGCTTTGCAACTGATCAAGCGACGCTAACAAGTGTTTTGAGAGCTTGTACTGGGTTAGCTCTGCTTGAACTAGGGAGGCAAGTCCATGTTCATGTTTTAAAATTTGATGTAGATTTGATACTTAACAATGCACTTTTGGATATGTATTGTAAGTGTGGCAATTTGGATGATGCCAAGTCTGTTTTCAACCGCATGGTAGTTAGGGATGTAATTTCATGGAGTACCATGATTGCAGGGTTAGCTCAAAATGGCTATAGCCTAGAGGCACTAAAGTTCTTTGATTTAATGAAAGCTTCAGGGACGAAACCAAATAATATCACTATCCTTGGTGTTCTTTTTGCTTGTAGCCATGCAGGACTTGTGGATGATGGGTGGTATTATTTTCAATCAATGAAGAGACATTACGGGATTGACCCAGAAAGGGAACACTATGGCTGCATTATTGATCTTCTTGGAAGGGCTGGCAAGCTTGACGAGGCAGTGAAGCTGATTCAGGAAATGAAAGGTGAACCAGATGCGACAACATGGAGAACTTTGCTCGGTGCATGCAGGGTTCACCGCAATGTGGATCTAGCTATATATGCTGCTGAACAAGTTTTGAAGCTAGATCCTGAAGATGCAGGGACATATGTACTGCTGTCCAATATTTTTGCAAATTCTCAGAGGTGGGAAGATGTCTCTAAAGTTAGGAGGGCAATGAAAGACAAGGGCATCGCAAAGGAGCCAGGCTGCAGCTGGATTGAAGTGAACAAGCAAATCCATGCTTTTGTTTTAGGAGATACGTCCCATCCAAAGAGTAATGAAATCAACCGGCGGCTAAATCAGTTGATTCACAAATTAATGGGAATAGGCTATGTTCCTGACACAAACTATGTCCTGCAAGATCTTGAAGGTGAACAGAGAGATGACTCACTTCGCTATCACAGTGAGAAGTTGGCAATTGTATTTGGTTTGATGAGTTTGCCAATGGAAAGTGCTATCAGGATCAGGAAAAACCTTAGGATCTGTGGAGACTGTCATACCTTCGCAAAGCTTGTAGCAAAGATGGAGAATCGACTTATTGTCATCAGAGATCCCATTCGCTATCATCATTTTCAGAATGGAGTATGCTCTTGTGGTGACTATTGGTAGCAAATGATGATTTGACCTTTTGCTTGTGGTTAGTTGTAGGTTATTTTGTACACTATGGGTTTGAATTTTTTTCAAATTAAGGAGGACGCGACAAGTTCCTCAAAGGGAGACTCTTGATCTGACTATAGGATATCAGTTGTACAATGTTTACAATCTTTTAGGGCAATCCTTCCCAGGAAAAATAACCATTCTTTTTTAGGAAAAAGAATAAGTAGGCGCACTGTGAATTTGTGGCAAAAAGTACTAGAATACCTTCTTATTTGTAACTTGATTATTAAGAGACTAATAAAATTGATAGTAGTTGATCATTTCTGATAATATAATACTATTAATCATGAATCTAACGATTGACCGGATACTCTACTTTGATAATCATTCAATCATCTAGTAAATGAGTCATTGCATCGGTGGAGTTGTTCGTCGACCAGCAAATCTTTGACATTCAGAACTAGGAAATTGATGCTATGGCAAGAAAGAAACAATACACGTCACATTTGGGCATGTTTAATTACCACATCATCTAGGAATTTACATTATGAACCAGCTTTCCAAGCATAGATAAGTGGTAAATCAACTTCCCCTGTTATTGATACATTATTAGGAGATATGACAACCTACACTCTTATGGTACAAAGAGGTGGCAAGAGAAACTAAGACTTTTCCTTTGAGGATGAAGATATGCCTTGCTGGACCCTTACAACTCATCCCTTGAACCTTGATCTCCTCCAGGTGGTGCATATGAAGTATAAGCTTTAATTATAGACTCATATACATCAATTCCTTTTAAGTACTCGGCCTGGTTTAAATACTGCAAAAAGGCAGAAAAGACAACAGTCAGATCACATCCCCGGTAGTTCTAGCAACCTAATTTGCTATGAGTGCTCCCAGTACAGATTCATCAAGTTCATTAGTTATTTAAATGCAGAAATCAATGCTACTTGGCATTGCATGGTTATAAGAGGATAACAAAGGTTAAAAGACAATAACCTAGCAAGGAACAAGGAATGTTTGCAACAGTAAGTGGTAAGTAACTACTTGAGATTTAGATGGCACCAGAGCCAGGGAAAAAAAATACTTTCTACAGATCAATAGACAATGCTCCACCAATCAGAATAATCAAACCGAAACAATGATGGGCTACTATTGACTGGTTATATTCAGGGTACAGTTGAAAATTATTTAAGAGGGCAATCATGTCCGGGCGCAGACTTAAGTTCTCAATTCTTTTTTTTTTTGGCCACAGACTTAAGTTCTCAATTCAATACACAAATCAAAATGCGCCTCCTTAAGGTTCCGATGATTAAAATCGGGTTGATTTACTGCCTTAGTCAAACTAAGACCTAAGTAATGAATGACAACTAGAGGAGGACTTGACTTCTTCCATCAGTGACATACATTAATATGTCAGATCACCTTGGTCAAACTGATTCAAAAAGTGAAATTGTTCAGTACTCTAGTTTCTATTAGGGAAAAAAATGCACGTAAAATTGTTCTCTAATCTAGTTTCTATTAGGGAAAAAATAACAACAAATCCTCAGAATGCGTATTCCATCAGATACCACTTGCAGGTGGCAAAAAATCCAAAAATGCATGCGAGGAGAATTAGTTTTTTCTGGAAGGCTAAATGAGAAGTCCTTTGAGGTTAATGGAACTTTGAGTTCAATCAAAACGCATTCATCTCAAACATTATTCAGGATAAAAACACCCTCCTAATCCACGTAAAAGAATAGAAAAAGAATACATGCATCACTATCTTGAGTAGAAGGCTATAGGCACTTGAGGAATTGGAATAGATAAGCAAGCACGCACATCAACATACCACAATTATAGTACAAGATATACCTCATTATGGGCATGAAGCAAATTAGGGGTGTTAGCAATAGGTGAAAAACCAATAGCTGGAAGGCCAATCTGTCTAAAATAGCGAGCATCTGTTGATGCAGGAAAAATCTCTGGCTTCCCGATCTTTCCATTAGCTTTCTTGATAGCTTCTTCCAACAGAGCCCACCAGGGATTAGAACTGTCGGTGGCAGTTATGAGTGGCCTTCCGAAGTCATCATGCATAGTACCTTTTTGTTTATACTGCAGATAAAAATAATTGATTTGTAAGCAACTTTGTGGTATACAAATGGTAAACCACTATGTGAAACTCCTAGAAGTAATAGCTTTGCCATTATCACCTTGGTTTCCCTTGTAATGAACCACTCAGAAGTTCCCCCCAACCACCACCCCAAAGAAGAAGAAGAAGAAATAAAAAAAAGCCAACGACAACAGTAATCTATATGAAGTAAAATTGTACAAATGAAGCAGCATCTCTGTCTGTCTTCAAAGGCGGGAAGAGGGGTAGTGTTTAATATCATTATTTCTGATGGACAGGGCAGGGGAAAATACAGAAAAAGAAGAAAAAAAAAAGCCATAAGATATTCTTATTGATTCCAAGCCACAAATTGCAGAATACCATGAAATAACTGACAGTTCCCATAGTTCATTACTCTTTTATTCATTACTGAACACTAAATTGTTCTGAGAGGGAAATATTTCACTATCACTACCTCAAAAGTCATGTTTCGTGAAGCAGGTGCCCATTCCTCAGCTATCCGTCTATCCATGGATTCTGCGTCAGCTGTTGGTGGAACTCGAACATCAAAACCAGCTTCTGCTTCAGACGGCTGCAAATTCATGACAAAACCCTGGCAGACAAATATAAAAGAATCTGTGCATGTTAAAGGCTGAAATTAACACATCGCTATTTTTTTTCCATCGAAGCATACATTTATTGCTACTATCGTGGCAACCAAATAATGAAATACTAACAGAATGATCGTGAAAGTTGGAAAGAGGAAGATGGATAAAAAGACCTGCTGACTATAAATTAAATGATTGAGCATTTTTAGCATATAAAGCTTAATCCCTTTAGAAACTGCAGTTCTTTGAGGGACTATGAGACAAAGATTAATTCAAATCATCTGCCATCTTCAATGAAACAATGTAAGCATGCTAAGCTTTGCAATCAGAGCACAACTTAACATTTATAATGTCTAATGTCTAATGATCTAGAAATATACATTCTTTGCCATCTTCAATGGAAAAAATGCAAGCATGCTACAACTTCGCAATCTGATAACTACTAATCATGTTTAATGTCCAATGATCACTGCTAAAGGTTTCAAAATAAGACATGCAAATCGACTTTAGCAATCACTGATTTCTATTCTGGCGATTCATGATAACAACTAATATCCAATTAAAGCCTCACAGGAGGCCTTAAATTAGTTGCCATAGCGTATGTATCTCAAGCCTTGGACAAAGATCCACATACTAATTATTTACACAAAATAAGATAAAATGAGGAAGAAAAACAAGATTAAAAGAAGTTAGGACTACGCATTTGTTTACTTTTTCTAAGCGTTTGATGAATAAAATTAGAAGAGACTCATTGAGGCTCCTAAGGTTTAAAGCACCAACATCAGCAATTGAACAGTGAAGCAAACACATTTACAGAACTTAAAGTTCATTAGACAGTAATACGTGTGCAATAATAAACAATAACTTAGGCAATTAGATGCAACATGTATGGTTTACATCTTCTGTGGTTTTATGATAAAATCTGGAACTAAACTATTAAGAAAAAGCAATTATAGCTTCACAGCACATCAGTATCTGACTGAAAGGCATAATTAATACTCATATGTAAATTAACTGCAGTGAGTTAAAAAAGCAAGGTTTCAGCAATTTTTCATCTAAATTTCTAGAGACTTACTGTGGGAGAAGGTGTGCCAGCCTTCAGAAAGGCCATGTTAACCGAAGTGACTTCCCCTTCAGCCCTCAAACCTGCCTTGAGCAGATCAAATTGTGAAGCCCGGAACCTCCTGACAATTTCAATGCTCTTCAAAAGGTTCTCCATTGCACTATTGTCATAGAGCTTGGCCCCATGTCCAGGAGCTCCGGTAGCCTTTATAGCAAGCCACCGTGGAGCCCTCTCCGCATAGAATAACCTGTAGTTCTCACTAGGTGAAGGCAACCCTGTTTCATAAAACACATATTTTCATCACACACAAACAGATGGCATTCTCCAAAGTCTTAAGTTAAGCAGATGGGAACAGATCAACTATTGTAGTTTTTAAGAAACAAGAGGCATTCAATATAATCCTAATTAGCAAAGGAAAAATTTTGAGGATTCAGATCATTATTATTCTGACAATTTCATATATCAGCCATTATAAAAATGCAAGTTATAGCAAAATTTGTCATTACCTTCATCAAGCACTATAGCAACATTCATACTTTTGAAGACATCGGAGTAAGCTAACTTCTCAGCACCATCATGGCCACCAATCTCCTCATCAGGAACAAACGACAAGTAAAGCGAGCGTTTTGGCTGAAACCCAGAAGCCTTCAACTTCCGAATAGCCTCCAAATACTGCATACCAACGCACTTCATATCCTGAGAGCCCCGAGCAAAAATATTGCCTTGCTCATCGATATGGGCACCAAGTGGATGATGGCCCCACTTCGAAAGTTCATAGGGAACGACATCGGTGTGAGAGTTGAGGAGGATAGAAGGAAGTGAAGGATCGGAGCCCGGCCATTTGAGCAGAACAACTGGTTTGCCTTTGACGAACTCTACGACTTGGGATTCTAAAGAGAGGGATTCGGCTTGGGAAAGGATGAATTGGGTTGATTTTTGGTAGTCTGGGGATGGCTGAACGGTGTCGATTTGGAGGTATTCTTGGAATCTTGATAGGATTTTGGATTGCTCATTTTGGTTTGGCGATGCTGCTGAACTCCCGAGGCCTAGTGCTAGAAGTAAAAAACACCCGAGAAAATGGTGATTGAAATTACAAAGTTTCACCATTTTGATTCGCTCTGCTTCTTCGGTTTGATTCAGTGATTCTGATTCATGATAGTTTTGTCATCTCTACCAAGAGAATATATAGTTCGAGTTCGTTTAACGCTTACTTCACTATTGTTGTCTTATCGTTTGTCCTTTTAATTTTTTCTTTTATTTTCTTATTACTTTCTTGGGAAAATTAAGCGGAAAGTTTGAATAAAAAAATTAGTACATCAACGACAACCATCACCCAAAGAACTTTTTCTTAAAATAAAAAATAAAAAGTTGATGATATTCCATCTATCTAATCCCATGTAAAATAGAAGTAGAGAGATTGAATTTATCTGAAAATCAACTTCTATCTTTCTCAAAAAAGAAAAGAAAAGAAAATCAACTTCTATCTTTTAAATGTTACTACTAATAAAACTCTTTGAGATTATTAGTGGCCAACCTCTTTGATATTGAAAGCATATAGTAAAATGTTGTACACATATATGACTTTTAACAATATCTAATAGGGGCTATGTATGAACATAATTTGAAGAAACATGCTTAAGTTCTTCTTCCCCAACTAAAATTGATTATAAACAAGTGAAAAGATTAAAAGTAGATTTAAACAAGGAGAAGTAGGAAGAATCAAAGAAGTAATTCTTACTATATGAACTGCTAAAAATCTCAACTCAAATATAGTTTACTACCTTAATAGAGATAACCAAGCCCAAACACCCATATAAACTGGTACAAAGTTCTCATGACTTCACCGTTCAGGTGTACGATGTACCAATTAAACTAACAATCCGGTGTTACTTAAATTACTATTGTTCAAATTAATTCAAATGTTATTATTATGCCTTAATTGTTAAAACCATCTTAAATTATTACAATGCTTAAATCCTATTTTTAAAATTTAAAAGAAAATTAGTGATTAAATTTTTAGTAATTAATTGAATTTATTTCCATAATATTAGTAGTTTGACCATAATTGACGCGATCGAACTCTATCGTCTAGTAATTTCTCCAAAGGAAGAAGGCCAAATTCAATAGTACCTTTTGATTTTTACTCCAACTCTATTATAGCAAACAAATTCCAAATAGACTCCTACTATATGTGTGTCATCATGTGTGAACTAAACTCAAACTTCAAGGGCCAAAATGAGTGAATGAATATCTTTACAAATAAGACTCAAAAACCGACTTTGACCAATTGAATATTGATATATGAATGGTAAATGGGAGTAAATAGATGGCAAGTAAGGTGTCAAATATAGAAACCCTTTCAAACTCCACCCTCCAAAAATCAAAAATCCTCACTTTTTAAGATCCCTACAATCAAGCTCCCTCTTCCCCATTTACTTTAAAAAACTAAACACACACCAAGAAATTCCAGAATCCATCCAGTTCTTTCTCTCATTTATAACTCTTCACTCAAACTTTCCAGGAACAATCCCAAATCCAGAAAGGAACACAACCCTTTTCCTTTTCATCATCAATCAGTATATTCAACAATGGAGGATTGCATGAGAATCTGCATGAGAAAGCTAGCTCTTTGGCTCACCAAGACTTTCAAACCCCTCATGACTCACGAGGAGCTCGAGCCCATCATGGCTACCATGGGCTTCGTCGGTCTCCCACCGGTCCAGGGCACTTCCTCCACCGCCTGGAAGGAGTACGTCTACACGGCGTCCCCTGGAGTCTCGTGGCGGTCCAACAAGTCTTCTTCTTATTGCTTGGGTTCCACGGCAGGTGAACCGCCTTCGACGGCGCCGCCTCGGCCCAGGTTGCCTTACCCAAGGATCGATGGGCTCCATATTTACACCTACCGCGCCTTCCTTGACGCCGTTAACTTTTATCTCGAGATATGCGATATTTCTGAACTCTTCCACATTAGGTACGGATCATTTTTCCCCAAGCAAGCAATTTTCCTTTTAGTCTTTTCTATTAACAGTTCGGTTTCATAGTTTCATTGGAGTTACTTTTCTTCAAGACTTGAAGTCTGTTAGTTGGAAAATCAATTTAGTTCAAATAGTAATAGTAATTATTGTGTGTATTGAAAATTTGAAACCAGTAGTAAATTCTTGTGTACAACTTTTGGTGTTTTGCATTCATTTCTTGATTCCCTTTATTACTGTAAAAAATTTATGATGATGATTTAAGTATTTAACCCAGAAAAAATGGAGGCAAAAATCTATATAATTTAAATTTACAGAAGCAATTTCATTTGCATGATGCAGCTAACTTTGAATGTTACAATTATTTCCTGCTGACAAGTAGTTTCATATATTATACCAACCAAAGTTCACACCTTTTGGACCCAATTAGGGCTTTTTGCCTCTTTTTCTTGAGAAACCCAATCAAATATCTGCAAAATTATATACATTCTTTATAGCTTAGTGTTTGCCTTAATCAGATTTTTGGCCAAGTTGCTATTTTTTTTAAATATTGGCAAGGGGTTTCATCAAATGGAAATTGGATTGTATGACTTTTAGCATTAATGTTATATGGAGTATGTATCTACCTAAAGATGCTTGTTTGAAATTAGAATATAATATAATTCCCCATTTAAACTTCATTACCTCTTACCAGCAATGTGTTTCATCATTAAGAAAGCTTCAACATTGTTGAAATGTTTTATTTTAAATGAATGCAGAGTTGATCTTATCTTTGAATATTTTATTCTGATAGAAAGCAGGCAGTACATGTGTGACCCTTTGTAAAATATCTTTTAATCTTTGCCAATTTATATTAAAATAAAAGTTTTAGCAGGCTTTGCTGAAGCATCTTTCTTCACTGCCAAACACATTCAAGAATCCTGGATATTATTAAATTGATTAATGTTTTTTCGAGCTCCATGACTTTCTGTAACTAATGTACTGTTTCAGATTAAAATATTGAACTGATTCTGTTTGTTTCTTCTTAATCTTCAGGGGAATGCCTCTTCATAGGATTTCAGACAAGAACAGGAAATGGCGGTGTATGGAAGAAGATGATAGTGTGTTTGTTTACAGGGAAGGAACATTGGAACAGTCGACATATAATTTGTATCATTTCAACAAGCCAAACTCCTCCAGCAGCAGCAACAACAATGGCAGCAGCTTCAATGGGTATAGTTCCATAGTCATTCGTGACAAAGGGAACAATTTCCCTGTTACAAGCATTGTCCCATTGAAGGATATAGTTTGGCTAGGGAACACAATTTAGGCTAAACTTGTCTATACATAAAATCTGAAATGTTTGGCAGTTTTTTTCTCCCTTGCCCTCCAAGGCTCACATTTTTGACATACTGTTGAGATTATCCAAACTTTTTCTTCCCCCTTTCTGATGATTTTGAAACAGCAATTGTATAATTTTTATCTTTTTTTTTGAGAACGCAATTGTATAATTAATCACAAGGAATAATGTAGTGTTAGAACTTAGAAGGTGTTTTGACAGGAAGAAAGAAACATGGAGACTGAAGAGCTTGCTTGCAATAAATTGGGTGCATGCAGGGGCGTTAAATTGGACCCCAGCCCCAGGATACAGGGATACAGGATACTGCATTGACCTGACAAAGTGGGCTCTGTTGGCTCACATGGCGATTAATCTTTGACTGTGTGGTTGGTGCTGCTTCACCTGGACCATTGTTAGCCGTTTGTACCTTTCCCCTGGGTTGGGCCAACTAGTTATATCAAACCAGAAAAGTTAAAATACATGATTTGCCATTATCTGTCCTACATCCCAAAATTGAAGGATTCATTAACATATATAAGTATCTACTATTAATGAGTCTAGTGATATCAATGAGTCATAATTTAAAATCGAGTAAAATCCATCAAAATTCAAAGTAAAATTTACTTATATACATCTTAATTCTAGAATTATATGATACAAAATCATTACTAACAAACAAAATGTCATGGTTTGTTTAATTGTTTCATATACCCCCCTTTACCATTTATTTCCATATCCTCTCATTTTGTTCTCTTTTCTGCCTTTATTATGAGTTTTTCTCTACAACAGATCCTGAAAAAAAAATGTTACTATTAATAATAACTTATGGAAAATGATGTTAGTTTGTACACCTAAAATCCCATTCATATAATCCACTCCTCTCAGACGCTCTCAGTGAGATGAAATGATCGGTTTATCCATAATAATCCAAATCAAAATCATGGAGGGAAGATAAGTGAAACTAACAATTCTAGCTAGAGTGGAAAGTGGAAACCAACCCACTTGAGCTAATTTCTGATATCGTTCGTAGTATGAAATCGTCCTGCCAAATTCAACCATCATTGAATTGAAACGACCTCCCAAAATTTCGCTCCTCTATCTCTCTATTTCTGTTGTTTCTTGCAAAAATACTGTAGTGTACCGTACGAACCACGAAGTATTCTACTATTGTTCTTAACTGGTGACTGGTGGGTGAGTGGTGAGCGCCTCCCCAACAGTCAAAAATCAATATCTCTTTTTCCCCTGTCAAGTGTGAAGTCCCCTCCTCTCTTTATTTTTCTATCCTAAAAAGAAGAGCCTTGGCTTGGATGTATCTTGACTTCTTGAGTGCTTCCATCGAAACAAATCTTAAACCCCCTCTTATAAATGCGTTTTACGATTCTTAGTAGTCCTAGTTTATCTTATTCTCAAGACTTTCCGCTTTTCCTGTCTGCCACATTCGCAAAGCCTTAAACCCTTCTGCCCCTCCTCTCTTTGCAAGCTGCTGGAACCACACTCTTTTCCAGACTCCTAAAGAAAGAAATGAAGAAAAAACGAAAGCATACCTTCTTTTCCATTGTAGACAAAGATACCCTTCATCCAGGCCCTCCTCGAGTGACCCCACAAATGTTGAACTAAGGACCCCATTGTCATACTTGTCTTTTTGTTTAAGTTCAAACTTTGTGCTCTGAATGCGGTTTCCACCTAGATTACAAGAATTAACAACAACATACCCAGCTTCAACTCACCAGGGAGTTTGAGGTCCTTTCCTAAGGGAAAAGGGCTTTCTTTTACCCTTCTTCTTACAACAATCCCCATAAAGAGATTAAAAAAGATAAAGAACCATACTCAAGCACAACTCAATTAAAGTTCTCACCTCTTAGTGGCCTCATTATATCAAATGGGTGCCTTTCAAGTTTTGGTTCTCTATTTTATTCTACTGCTAGCATCCATTGCCGCTGCCAAGGAAGAAGAATGGAAGTCAGCTACTGCAACATATACCAAACAAACAGACGGATCAATCATCACAGGTACTTTCTTTTGCTGTTTTCTGTTTCAAGTTTTCAGCCACACTAATAAATAACTCAGAATATTAGCATTTAGCAAGAGCTACAACCAGATTAAGCTAACAGCACACGCCTAATCTTTGCAGAAGGAGCTTGTGGTTATGGGGACCTACACAAAGCCAGCTATGGGAAGCATAGTGCTGGACTGAGTACCAAGTTATTCAACAAAGGGAGTACCTGTGGTGCTTGCTTTGAGCTCCGATGTGTTGACCACATATTGTGGTGTCTCCAAGGGAGCCCTTCGGTTATCCTCACTGCCACAGATTTCTGTCCGCCCAATTATGGGCTTTCATCAGATTATGGTGGCTGGTGCAATTTTCCTAAGGAACACTTTGAGATGTCTGAGGCAGCATTTGCTGAAATTGCAGAGAGAAGAGCAGATATTGTGCCGGTTCAGTATAAGAGGTACAAAAGCATATTAAACTACACAAGTTTTGCAAGTTTTACTTTCAAATAGATGCATCAAAGAAATCACTGTTTATGCAAACATTGTGTAGGGTGAAGTGTGATAGAAGGGGTGGGATAAGATTCACAATAAGCGGGAGCGCTCACTTCTTTCAGGTCCTGATTACCAATGTGGGATTGGATGGTGAAGCAGTAGCACTGAAAGTGAAGGGCCCCAAAACAGGGTGGATACCTATGGCGAGAAACTGGGGACAAAACTGGCAATGTAATATCAATCTTGTAGGACAGCCACTTTCTTTTGAGGTAACAGCCAGTAGCGGCAGGACACTTGCATCTTACAGTGTTGCTCCAGCAAATTGGCAGTTTGGTCAGACATATGAAGGAAAACAGTTCAAGTAAGGCGACAACCTTTGAGGTGTTTATATATGGAAAGATGGCAAAGATAACTTCATCTTGAACCCTGGCAAAAACTTTGAAGTGTTTAGCATAAGTAAAACCTGTATTCAAGAGGCCTACAAGTTCACACTAACAAGTAAGTGCAGCTCCAATCATGCCATGGATTTGGCTTTATAGTCAAAAGAGAAGAAAAAAGTTGTAGAAAAAGTCTTAAGAAACAGGAATGGAAGGTCCCAAGTTTTGTCACTTTAAGATATAGCATTAGATAGCATAATTGTCAATGCAATATATAATTATTTAAAGTTTTCATATATCTCACCTTGCATTCACCAGCTTTGTTTAGAGTGTCTTTCAATATGCTGGTTTTTTTTGCCTCCACAGGAAATGTAATCTCATTAGCTGCAAAATATGGAACTAGTCCCATCCACCCACAAGGCTCCAATGAAACAGAGCAAAAGTTGTTGATCAATGTATGAGGGGCTTAGATAATAATAATGTAAAGAATAAACAGATTAGCAGCAAAAATATAGGGTATGAGGATTTGGTGGTGTTATCACTATAGAATACAAAGAGAAATATGATTGCTCTACCAAAATAATACAGGTAAAAGGTAGTACACTACAATCCAGTAAGCATTTCAATCTCTAGTTTAAATGCAACTACTTCAATAAAAGTTTCTACGAAAGCTGGCTCCAGACCTCTTACAAGTTACAAAGAATGGTTAATAATCAATTACCATTTTGATAAGTTACTGGCTAGCTGTATAATCTCTGCTTCCTCCTCCAAGAATTCCAAAGATTCACCATAATATTTCTGAGCATCCAGTCTTAGAATTGCTGAAGAGCTCGTTTCGCCTAATGATTCCAGACCGTTTATGAGAATTCTAAACGATGATCTATCTGGTTCGCCCCCTAGAGCTTTCATGAATTCATAGCAATCCATCACAAGTTGAATGAGCTTAAAACTTATCAAAGCATTGAACAGAGCATTGAAACCCTCGATATTGGGATCCAGGTTGCTTTCAGCTTTCAAATAAGAGTAAACAAGCTCAGCTTCTTTAATCAACCCATTGCTCGCAAACACTGCAATCATATCAGCATATAACAACACCTGAGGCTTATACCAGACTTCCTTTCTAATATCGTTGAAAACCTAGCAAAAGCAATCAATTTTAAATTCATATATATCAGTTTCTCAAACGAAATAAAATTGGAACTTCTCACTTCTCATAGGAAATATAAGCATAAATTCAAGAAATTAAATACTCACAAACAAAAGGATGAAGTAAAATTTCTCTCCAAATTAAAAGATTAATAAATGCAATAAATTTGACTTCGATTTCATATTCTTGGAGTGAAATAGAGGAGGAAGGAAGAAAGTGAAAACCTTGAGAGCTAAAAAGCATTCGTTTTGCCGGAGGAGTTCTCGGAGAACAGCCATCATATCGAACTTTAATAAGCGCCGGAACTTGGAGTCAAAGACGCGCTCCAATTCCGAGGATGAATCGTTATGAGCGTTGCGGTTGGCTCGCTTCAAGACCTGCACGGCTTGAATTGCTTCGATGCTGAGATTCCTGCCTCTTTGCAGCGGCTTTCGGTTCTTGCTTCTGTCTTTCATGGTAATCACCATTGCTTTTTGGTTCAATCTGAAGTGCAGAGAGGAAGTGCCGCTAATAGTGAAGTAGCAAGCTGAAGGAATCGGCTTTGCAATCGTTTGATTCATCCCTTCATTCTATGATACTTATGGCTAATGCTGGAGAACTTAAAAACTACGGACTTCACTTCACCCAGGAACGGCTTTCTGGCGACGAATGGAAATTTACCAACAGCAACGTGGGATGTATTAAACGACCTCGTTTAGGATACCACTTTGTCACTTTGATAAGGTTGTGCTGATGTCATTGGGAAATCGTAGACGGTAAGTATAGGATTAGGCGGATGGTCGTGATCACAGCAAAAAATTTAAATTCACCTGTTGCTCTCATCACAGCCGTACATCTCGTATAAAATAGACTTAACGAACGGCTGCAAGCCTGTAGCTGTAAAAGCCAGCGTAACGAAATTATATCAGTCTTCTCCTATCCTTTCTCCTTTTTGAGTTTCTTGCTTCATCTCCAGTTTCGTTTCAGAAATGGCGACTCTCGTTGCAGGGACGCCGTGGATGAGAATCAGAGTGTTTCCTGAACTTGCTCCTCCGTTTCTTTTTCGCCGCCATTTCCGTAGGAACTTCTCTGTGCGCGCGTCAATTGACAGTGATGCACCAGTCAGAGTGCGTTTCGCTCCTTCGCCAACCGGCAATCTCCACGTCGGCGGTGCCCGAACTGCTCTATTCAATTACTTGTTCGCTAGGTTTTTGTTTCTTACTTCTTCTTTTTTTCTGCATTATTTCTCTGTATTGTACTTTGTCAATTTGAATGATGATGATAAATTTCTATTTTAAAAGATCGAAAGGAGGAAAATTTGTGCTGAGAATTGAGGATACTGACTTGGAGAGGTCGACGCGGGAATCAGAGGAGGCTTTGCTCCGTGATTTAACTTGGCTTGGTCTTGACTGGGATGAAGGTAACTGTTTACCTGCTTTTGTCATGAACTTTGTTGAAATGAATTTAATTCATTTTTATTCTGCTTGCAAGTTTTGGCATTAATAGATTTGTATTTTGTAACTTAGGTCCTGGTGTGGGTGGGGACTATGGTCCTTATCGTCAATCCGAGAGAAATTCTATGTACAAACAATATGCTGAGACGCTCTTAGATTCTGGTCATGTTTATCGTTGTTTTTGTTCCAATGAGGTAATTGCTTTCATTTATAAAGGTCACATTATATGAAGAAATTCAAATTACTTTCAGTTTCAACTGATTTGTCTCTAGAAGTAGGAAGAAAAGAATATTCCATTGCAGTCAAAAGTGGGAATTCAATGTGTATAAAACATGATTGAACTGTGAATAGTTTGATTTGTAATGAACTATGATCACCTGTTAGCACTCAACTTATTGGTTCTTTCTTAATCTCTTCAGGAACTTGAAAAAATGAAGGAAATTGCAGAGCTAAAGAAGCTTCCTCCAGTATACAGTGGAAAATGGGCCACTGCATCAGATGAAGAGGTACAAGAAGAGCTAGCAAAGGGAACCCCGTATACATATCGATTTCGTGTTCCAAAGGAAGGGAGCTTGAAAATTAATGACCTTATTCGAGGCGAAGTAAGTCCTATAGATTGAACTTTTTCCCCCCTAATAGCCTTGTTACCAGCAAATAGTCATTTGTGGCTCAGCACCCAGTGGTATCATTATGTTTAAATTGCTGTGGTCCCTTAACAACAGAATGTACTATTAGTTATATAGGCACTAATTTTGTTGGATAGTACCTTGAAGGTTAGCTGGAAATTGGACACTCTTGGAGATTTTGTTGTAATGAGGAGCAATGGACAACCAGTTTACAACTTTTGTGTTACTGTTGATGATGCTACCATGGCTATTTCACATGTGATAAGGTAATTAGAAAAGTCTATTATTTTACCACACAAACCTGAATATCTGTTTTGTTTGTGATTCTTTAATCCTTAGTCCTAACACTCTCCATTCACCGGCATTTTAGAGCGGAAGAGCACTTACCTAATACTTTAAGGCAAGCCTTAATATACAAGGTAATCTCAAAAAGCTTGAGTTCTTTTTTTTTTAAATATTTGGTGGCTTTTGGAGCTTCAACAATATGAGGAAGCAGATCATGGCATTTAAAATAAATTTTGCTACAGGCCCTTGGGTTCCCAATGCCTCTCTTTGCCCATGTTTCTTTGATTCTTGCACCTGATAGGAGTAAACTGTCAAAACGTCATGGTGCAACTTCAGTTGGTCAGGTAGGTAGTTATATCCATTCTACTTTGCTATGTTGGGAACCTTGATTTCCTTGGGTTTTACAAGAGATCTTTTAAATTGAGATTAAGTTCCCTAACTTTAACAAAACATTATTCCAGTTCAAAGAGATGGGCTATCTGCCTCAGGCAATGGTGAATTACTTGGCACTTTTAGGTTGGGGTGATGGAACTGAAAATGAGTTTTTCACAATTGAGCAACTTGGTTAGTTTTTCCTTTGACTTTGTATATGTTTATGGTTCTCAACTCCTAATTCTAACCAGCTTGCCCTCCATCCTCCCCTCTCTAAGGAAAAGCAAAACAATGATCTAATTAGGCATATAATATCTGGATGATTGTAATTTGATGTATATTTCCCTTGAATTTTGTTTTCATGCAATTCACAGTTGAAAAATTCACAATTGATCGTGTTAACAAAAGTGGTGCTGTTTTTGACTCCACCAAGTTAAGGTAACTCTTTCTATGCTTTGAAGTTCCATTGTTTGGTACTTTTGGCAGTTATTCCCAGGTTATTATGAAGCATGCTGTGGATATAGAACAAAGATCTCCTAGTTGCACAGCCGTATAAAACATCTTATGTTTGCTCCTATTATCATGATTTGTAGTTTACTTAAATTGTACAGTCTATGCATGTTCTGAGCTTGATAAAGTGATTCATATGGGTTCTTTGTCAATACTACAATGAATTCTCAATTCGTCATGGTATTAGGTCTGCACTTTGCAGCAATGAGAAAAGAACTAAGACTGAAACATATCCGTTTTTTTTTTCCTGCTAAATATTGCTATATTTATATAGTTTCGTAAGTTATTTCTTCCCCTATGAACTAAAGGTGGATGAATGGTCAGCACTTAAGAGCACTTCCCACTGAGGAGTTGACCAAGCTTATTGGTGAGCGCTGGAAGAGTGCTGGTCTTCTCACAGAGTCAGCAGGGCCATTTATAGATGTAAGTTTATTTTTAACACATGTTTTGAAAGTAGTCATATTTTTAGAACAAGATTATACCTAAAATGGTGTGTAAATATGTCCAAACAGGAGGCAGTTCAGCTGCTCAAGGATGGTATTGATTTGGTAACAGATTCAGATACAGCACTCTCGAACTTGCTGTCTTATCCTCTGCATGCTACCTTGACAATGTGATTATTCTTGGTTCTGAATTGCGGTCCTGATGACATTATTTGGGATTTTTTTTATTTTTATTTTTGCTTGGCACCTGTCTTTATAGCAACTCCAGTTGTGCTTGTCCATTCCAGTTTTATAAATGTCAGGGTTAATGCCTTCGTATAGATGTTATAAATGTTCCAAATTAGGATCCAAATATTGATAATGCTTCTAAATATTACTTAGAACATAGCTTTGAAACATTATCCTTTCTCCAATTTTCTTTGGTTCACTACTATAGCTTGCAAGATGCCAAAGCATGCGTAAGAGTTTGGTTATGTAAAGAAAATTCTACAGTTATGTTATGATTTTGTCCTCTGCAGCCCTGAAGCTAAATCTGTTGTGGACGATAAGCTCTCTGAGTTCTCTGCGAGCCTCATAGCTGCCTATGATAGTGGTGAACTCCTGGGTGCATTGGAAGAAGGTCATGCTGGCTGGCAGAAGTGGGTGAAGGGCTTTGGCAAAGCTCAAAAGCGCAAGGTGGGCTTTAATTTATTCATAACCTTTATGTGTTCCAGATTTTTTTTCCTTTTTTGGCCTCCCTGAAAAGATAATTCCATGCATGGTATTGAACTTAGAATTGCCTTGCTCTATTGTCATGATGGCAGGGGAAATCACTCTTCATGCCATTGAGAGTGTTACTGACAGGTAAACTCCATGGCCCTGATATGGGTTCCAGTGTAGCCCTAATCTATAAAGCTGGAAACAACGATGTTGTTGCTCCTCAAGCGGGATTTATGCCATTGAGAGAAAGGTTCGAGATTTTGAGACAACTTGACTGGGAAGCTCTCACCCAGGACCAGCCTGCATTGGAGTCAGCGGCCACTGTATCAAATTAAAAATTGAAGTTGAGTTTTGTTTAAGCTTTTGCATTCTAATTTACTTGTTTGCACTTTACGGATTTTCGATTCTTTTTTGCCCTTCAAGAGGAGATGTAGTTTAATAGCAATAATATAGTACTATACAATGTTTTGATGTTTATGAATTAACTAGGTTAGTTTTGTTTGAATAATAAAGATTTTTACTAGACAATGGAGACAAAGGTGATCTAGAGTTCTGGACTCAGATTTAACATTCCTTTTGGGGCATTATGATGATTCTCTATAGATATTATATGCTACTGTTGGAGCTGGGTTTTGTCAGCTAATCATTGGGGAAAAAAGAAAGGAAAGAAAAGAACACTCTGTTTGGTAACCGATTGGCTTTTCAGCTAGAAGATTTGAAAAGTAATGCCTGTTCATTTGCTGTTCCCAATCAGAGTAAATCATGGCGACATGAAAGCTTGAATGCTTCATAATTCCGCACTTTTGGCTTAGTTTTACATCACTTGTTGAGCGTACAAGTTTGAAAGGTTTACAAAGAAATTTCCGGTTGCTTTGATAGACTTCCCCCATCAAGAAGAAAAGTTTGAAACTCTTTGATTCACATCTAGAATTTTAACAAAGGGACGAAATACAATCCAACTCAAACTTGGGACAATGAAACCGATAGAAGTGTAAGAGACACTTATTAAGAAACGGACTAAACAACCGAAACCCCGAAAACATAAATTAATCCCAAGTTGTTGGATACTTAGATTGGATGCTCACGTGACAATTACTCAACAAACAACAAAAATATGTTTATTTTTTTAAAGTTTTAAAACATGAAATCATACAAACAAAGTCGAGAGAAGTGCTAATTAGCCATATATAATAATTTAGTAATAACTAAAATGTAATAGTGTAGCAAAAAAATAACTAATGTAATAGAATACCCCGATTAAAGCACGCATCTGTCGGCTCGGCTTGGCCACTTTTTTCAATTTCCACCCAGAAGAATTAGTCGTTTCCATAATAAAAGGCTCCTTCGCTTGCTCTCCTTTTTTTCCTTTTTATTTTTTCTTATCTGGATTCAGTCAGTCTCATGCATTTGAGTTTCCAACTAATGAATTTACATTTCAACAAACACCTGGATCGCATTTCACAGATCTGAAAAGCATACAGACACAGAAGAGAAATTAGTGATGTCGGCTTCCCATACACTGGGCGGCCCGTCGCGGTGCGGCCGTGTGCTCGGCCCATCGCTCGACAAGATCATCAAAAACGCCGCCTGGAGAAAACATTCTCACCTCGTTTCCGCATGCAAAGCCGCTCTCGACAAGCTCGAGACTCTCTCGGAAATATCCTTAGCCGATCCCAACTCTCCTCTTCAAGGCCTTTCCTCTTCAGATTCTGAATTCGTCCTCAATCCTATCCTCCTTGCTCTCGATTCCAAGTACGCCAAAGTCGCCGAGCCTGCTCTCGAATGCACCTTCAAATTATTCTCTCTTGGTCTTATTCGCGGCGAGATCGATGGCCATGTCTCCAATTCGATCCTATACAAAATTGTCGAAAGTATTTGCACAGTCGGCGGCATTGGCGAGGAATCGATCGAGCTCGTCGTCCTCAGAGTTTTACTCTCCGCTGTTCGATGTCCCTGCGTCTTGATCCGTGGCGATTGCTTGCTTCACGTTGTTAGAACTTGTTATAATATCTATATGGGCGGTTTAAACGGGACCAATCAGATCTGCGCTAAGTCCGTTCTAGCTCAGATTATGCTCATTCTATTCACACGAGCGGAAGAGAACTCAATGGATGTTCCCATCAAAACAGTGTCGGTTAGTGAGCTTTTAGAGTTTACTGATAAGAATTTGAATGAAGGAAGTTCAATTTATTATTGTCAGAATTTTGTTAGCGAGGTTTTGGCTGCAAGTGAAGGGGTTCCAGATTTGAAGCTTTCGCAGCCAACTCCGATTCATGAATTACAAAATGGTGAATCTAAGGTATCAAAAGGGGAAGACAAGGAAGAAATTGGGGAGGATGATACCAAGGAAGGAGTGGAATCAGGTTCAGGTGGGATTAGTAGTAAAGTTAGGGAGGATGGGTTTCTTGTTTTTAAGAATTTATGTAAGTTGTCAATGAAGTTTTCATCACAGGAGAATCCAGATGATCAGATCCTTTTGAGAGGGAAGACACTGTCTTTGGAACTCCTTAAGGTTATCATGCATAATGGGGGTTCAATTTGGCGCTCAAATGACAGGCAAGTCATTCTGTAATATATGTTCATGTAGGATTATGGCTAATTGTATTTTTTATGGTTGTTTATTTGTAGTCTTAGTGCTTTGGGGTTTATCCTTGATAGTTATTATTAGATTGTTGTAGATGGTACTTTGTTTACTGCTGCTGTGATTGTTGTTTAAGAACTAGAAAATGGTGTTGAAAAAAAAATCGAGACTTTAGATGTTTGCTTATCTTATCAAGACATGGGTGTTTTTTCTTTTTGGTACTTGAGGTTGCAAGGGATCGAACCCTAGAACTAAGAGTCCAGCATTCTACCACCTCATAATTGAGTAAATAAAAAGATATTATGCTTCATGTTCCTGAACCATGTCAATGGCTTATCGAACATGCTGAGTTTGACATGGTATGGGGTATTGATCCTCTAAGTGTAGGGAATGTATAAGAGAAACCTTGATGCACTTCTGTCAGACACATAGCTCCTGAGTCTGGGAAACATTACTCCCATATTGCCCTTTCATTTAAAGTGCTTTATATAGATTGTACTGGGTAGTGGGGCTTTCGTGAATTTTCTGAAGAACCATATCATTAGCTAGTTGTCACAAAAAATAAAAATCAAAGAAACAGCTTCAGAAGCTTTATTCTTTTTTTATTATTTTAAATTGGTTGTTTTTTGGTTGGCCACATTTAAATTTGTTGTTTATCTTGCAACTTATATGTAATGTAGGAGTTTTTCTGCAGTCTTCAGTTAAAACTTATTCTGGTTTTTAATATTCTGCGATACATTCTGCAGGTTTCTTAATGCAATTAAGCAGTATCTGTGCTTATCATTGTTAAAAAACAGTGCATTGTCGGTGATGTCAATTTTCCAGCTCCAGTGTTCTATTTTTATGAGTTTGTTGACAAAATATAGATCAGGGTTGAAAGCTGAAATTGGAATATTTTTTCCCATGCTCATTCTCCGCATTTTAGAGAATGTTCTCCAGCCAAGTTTTCTACAGAAAATGACTGTCCTTCAATTGCTGGAAAAGATTGCTGGAGATCCACAGCTTATCATTGATATATTTGTGAACTATGACTGCGATGTGGATTCACCTAACATATTTGAAAGGTACTCTTTTTTCCTAATATTTGCTCATACAAGTGTTTAATATGTGAAATAGTAAATAATTTCTCACGTTTTAAAAAAACTGAACTGACACACCTGTCAGGTGATGTTCTCAGAGCTTGCTTTAGCACTTTTTTTTCCCCTAATGTAATCATTAGTATTCTCATTCTTTTTGTTTTTCTTTATTTGAAAGTTTTCTTAATGTTGGTACTTTGTTTTTTGGCATCATTCTTAATGTTCTACTTTAGAAGATTGTATTTAAACTCTTATAAGCAAATCTGAGGCCAAGCGATCATTCGACCCTTCGCCCAAGTCCAGACTCCAGCCACCCGGCTTTAGACCATGGAGGGCACCCCGATCCACCATGGTTGGGTAGCAAACAACAAACAAAAAATCGTGTGTGAAACTTTAAACTGATTTTTTATTTTTAAACTCTTATAATCATTAATAAACCCTTTCTCAGATTTTTTTTTAAAAAGAATGTAGATCAAATTAGGAATCATCTCAAGCACCAGTCATTAACTGATATTCTCAGTCCTTGCTTTAGTTTCGTTTTACCAAAGTGTTTGTTTTTTCATTTCTCATTCTTTTTTATTTTTTAACTTGTTGCACTTTAGTAAAATGTATTAAAACTCTTATAATTCCTTCAGATATTTGCAGGATTGTCAATGGCCTTCTCAAAACTGCTCTAGGGCCGCCACCTGGTTCAACCACAACATTATCTGCAGTCCAGGATATTACTTTCCGGCATGAGTCAGTGAAGTGCTTGGTTGGCATTATCAAGTCAATGGGAGCTTGGATGGACCAACAGCTGAAGATAGGTGATTCTGACTTGCCTAGGAGCCTTGAGATTGACGCTTCAGCAGAGAGCCATTCAATCCCAACTACAGAGGACGGAGCTGTCACTGATTGTGAGTTACATCCAGAAATGAATCCTGAATCTGCTTCGTTCGAGCAACGCCGGGCTTACAAGATTGAACTCCAGGTTGGTTATTTCTTCATGTGGGGATATATCATGACTTGATCTTCATTACAACATGCTTATTTAGTACCCAAATTGTTACACACTGCTGCCTTATTATATATATTAAGATAATTTTCCATATTACGGTTGTCTTCTTTCTGTCATGTATTATTGTGTAGATTAATTATAATGTTTCTAATTTTCTTCACAAGCTTGGTTTCAGTGACAGCTTTACTGGGTTATATGCAGAAAGGTGTCTCATTGTTTAACAGGAAGCCTTCCAAGGGCATTGAGTTTCTCATAAATACTAAAAAAGTTGGTGCGTCTCCAGAGGAAGTGGCATCTTTTCTGAGGAACAACACTGCTGGACTAAATGAAACCATGATTGGTGATTATTTGGGTGAAAGGGAGGAATTTTCTTTGAAAGTCATGCACGCTTATGTGGATTCCTTCAATTTCAAATCTATGGATTTTGGTGAAGCAATAAGGTTCTTCCTACGTGGCTTCAGGTTACCAGGAGAGGCACAGAAAATTGACCGCATCATGGAAAAGTTTGCTGAGCGCTATTGTAAATGCAATCCAAACTCATTCACTAGTGCAGATACTGCCTATGTGCTGGCATACTCGGTCATAATGCTTAACACCGATGCCCATAATAGCATGGTCAAAGAAAAGGTCTGTATGTTGTTTCTTCAGCACATCATGTTACTTGTGGGAATTTATATTTATATTATGGCATTTGAGCTAAGCTCAGAAGCTGACTGTTGTTAAGTTAAACAGGACATATATATCTAAATCCATGCTTACATGCATATCTTGTAAGCCGTTGTGTTGCATCAGTTCCTTCCAGTCCATGATATGGAATGCTCCCTGTTCTCTTGTTTTTAATTGCACATACAAAAGTTTACTGTAGATTTGCTTTTGTTCTAATTTCTGTTATATATTGCTTTTTATTCAGATGACTAAGTCTGATTTCATCCGGAACAATCGAGGAATAGATGATGGCAAGGATTTACCTGAGGAGTATCTTGGGGCTCTTTATGATCAAATTGTGAAAAATGAAATTAAGATGAAGGCTGATTCTGTTCCTCAAAGCAAGCAGGCGAACAGCTTAAATAAGTTATTGGGTTTGGATGGCATACTCAATCTTGTCAGTTGGAAGCAAACTGAAGAAAAGCCATTGGGTGCAAATGGGCTTCTTATAAGACATATCCAAGAGCAGTTTAAGGCAAAGTCAGGAAAATCAGAGTAAGTTTTGAAGCCGATAAATTTTCAAGGTTTTTTCCTTCTAAGATGATTGGCAGGGAAAGGAATAATGTAAGGTTGGCAATGGTCTAAATCATATATATGTCATGTCTTGAATCGTAGTTTCAGTCTGATAGTTTTGACATTCTATTCGTCCTGTAAATTATTTGTCCTGACTACACTTCAGATGAATTGTTCACTTATTTTATACACATTTTTAGATGCCATATGTTGTGATATGTTGGTTATGAAAACAATTGATTTTTAGCCGGTACGTGCCTATAAGTCTGATTAAAGAACAACATCCATTGTTAAACAAGTAGTAGGATTTTATCCTATTTCTCTTTTAATCCTTTTTTTTGTCATCCCAAACTTTACGGCCAAGACCTTCATGATGTTTGTTAACAGTAGCCTTTTTTATACTTTGCTTCTGCAGGTCTGTTTATAATTCTGTTACAGATGTAGCAATCTTGAGGTTTATGGTGGAGGCCTGCTGGGGACCCATGTTGGCTGCATTCAGTGTCACTCTTGACCAAAGTGATGATAGACTAGCTACAACTCAATGCTTACAGGGCTTTAGACATGCTGTGCATGTGACTTCAGTAATGGGCATGCAGACCCAGAGAGATGCTTTTGTCACATCTGTGGCAAAATTCACTTATCTCCATTGTGCTGCAGATATGAAACAAAAGAATGTTGATGCTGTAAAGGTAAGTCTCTGTTTGCATTTGGCAGTATGAAGTATGCCATTTGGTTTTCTCATATGCTATAGCAGAGGAAGAGTTATAATTGTTTGCATCTGAATATCTGTACATACAGCCTTCCTCCGTTGATACCATATAATTGCTTTTATATACTTATCCCTTCCTATTTTTGGCATTTGCTTGCTTGTGGAACATTGCTAATCTATACATAGAAGCAGAACTAATTATCTTAAACTGTTGAATTAGTAGTATTCTTCCAATGTTTTGCAAGTAGAATAGATGTGAAAATTTAATGCTTCAATTCTCTTATCAGTGCATGATATCAATGGATGATGAATGTGTATAGTATAAGTGTCATTATGTGATGTGTTCTTTTTATCTCAATTGTGGAGACGTTTTATCTCTTACAGGCAATCATATCTATTGCCATCGAAGATGGTAACCATCTTCAGGAAGCCTGGGAGCATATATTGACATGCCTGTCCAGAATTGAGCATCTGCAACTGTTGGGAGAAGGTGCACCAACTGATGCATCCTTTCTTTCTGTATCTAACACTGAAACAGATGAGAAGGCACCTAAGTCTGCTGGTCTTCAGTCTCTGAAGAGAAAAGGAACCCTCCATAATCCAGCTGTAATGGCAGTTGTCCGAGGCGGTTCTTATGATAGCACAACCCTTGGAGTCAATAATTCAGGATTGGTAACACCAGAGCAGATTAATTCCTTCATTACAAACTTGAATTTATTGGAGCAGATAGGGAATTTTGAGTTGAACCATGTATTTGCACATAGTCAAAGGTTAAACAGTGAGGCAATAGTGGCATTTGTGAAAGCCCTTTGCAAAGTTTCTATTTCAGAGTTGCAATCCCCAACAGATCCTCGAGTTTTTAGCCTAACAAAACTAGTTGAAATTGCGTAAGATTCCTCTTCTTCACCCTTTGTTCCTTTTTTTTTTAATTTTTTTTTTATTCTGAGAAAATTTCCTTATAATGCCTCATCCCGGAGCTACTTTTAATGTGTCCATCTCGCTCAGTCTCTCTCCTTTGTGTGGCCATGGAGGATCTTATTCTACAATGTTATATTGCAGGCACTACAATATGAACCGCATCAGATTAGTTTGGTCTCGTATGTGGAATGTTCTCTCTGATTTCTTTGTTGCAGTTGGATTGTCAGAGAATTTATCTGTAGCAATATTTGTGATGGATTCATTGCGGCAGCTTGCTATGAAATTCTTAGAACGTGAGGAGCTGGCCAATTACAATTTCCAGAATGAATTTCTGAGACCATTTGTGATTGTAATGCAGAGAAGCAGCTCTACGGAAATAAAGGAACTAATAGTTCGATGCATTTCTCAGATGGTCCTCAGCCGTGTCACTAATGTGAAGTCTGGATGGAAAAGTGTTTTTATGGTATGCTAGGGGCTCATAAATAGATTTCTATTGTCGTGCAGCTCTGGTAGCTTATCTTCTCACTCAATTCTATCCTTCTCTCAGGTGTTCACAGCTGCTGCTGCAGATGAGCGGAAGAATATTGTCTTGTTGGCTTTTGAGACAATGGAGAAAATAGTGCGAGAATACTTTCCTCATATAACCGAGACAGAGACCACTACCTTTACTGATTGTGTAAGATGCCTTATAACATTCACCAATAGCAGGTTTAACAGTGATGTTAGCCTCAATGCTATTGCATTTCTCCGATTCTGTGCTGTCAAACTTGCTGAGGGAGGGCTTGTGTGCACTGATAAGAGCTGGGGTGATGGTTCATCCATTTCAGTTGTAAAAAAGGATGATTCTAATGTACAGAATTTCACTGATATTGATGACCATGGATCCTATTGGATTCCTTTGTTGACAGGTAACCTGCTAGTTTAATTGTTTGCAAACACTAACACCTTATTGTCATTGATATGCCATATGCATATTGTCAACTCTGATGACCTTATACTCCCTCCCATTCAAAATAAGTGCAACACTAGGAATATTACACAAACCAATACAATGATTGATTGGTTTTAAATTTAGTAAAAAATCACTTAAAATGACATTCTTACCCTTCAAAAAATTCTTCTCTCCCTTCCCAACTTTCCAAGATAATTAAAGATTCAACTACCTAACCAAAACAAGTAGGGATGGATATGGAAAAATATTACAAATTACATTGGGTTTATAAATGTTGCACTTAATATGAATGACTGCAAATCTTGAAATGTTGCACTTATTTTGAATGGGAGGGAGTATCTTTTATGGTTATTCAGTTCCTTGCAAATCCTAAAACTTTGTTGACACTGTCACATAATATGCTATTTATGTGACATGATCAGCAATTGAACCAAGCTGATAGTGTGGTTAGCATAACATGTTTGGCTGATTGATAACATATTGTTAAAACTACTAGCAGTTCAACATGTATACGTCACCTTTCTAGTTGTTTCACATCTCTGTCTCATTGGCACTCTCTATTTTGTAAATTCCCAAATTAGTTGTTTTAATCATTGTTAAGGATTCATTTCATGAGTGTCCTCGCGTACACGCCAATGTTAGGGGTCTGTAGCAGCAATTTATTCTGAACTGATGCATTGTAGGTGACTTTAGATTGAAGTATTCCTTTGGCCAAAAGAAAAAAAAAGATTGAAGTATTCCTATCAATCTGTCAAACTAGAAGTTTTTGTTAGACTCTTATTTATCCAGGTTGGATGCCAAAAATAATCCCAACTTTCTTTGTGAAAACTGTTTCTGTGAAAGGCAAATATGATTTCCATCAACTCTACTATTCAGTGTGGCTAAAATGAAGTGTCTTTTCTGTTTCTAAGTGATAAAATTTTGATTCGTTGTTACAGGCTTATCAAAACTAACATCCGATTCAAGACTGGCTATCCGGAAGAGCTCATTGGAAGTGCTTTTCAACATCCTGAAGGATCATGGTCATCTTTTCTCGCGAACTTTCTGGAGTGGTGTTTTGAGTTCTGTTGTTTTTCCCATATTTAATGGCATATGTGAAAAGAGAGAAATGCCTGTAAATAATGAGCAGGATTCGCCAACTTTAAGATCTCCGCATTCTGATGGAAGCACATGGGACATTGAGACTTCTACCGTGGCAGCTCATTGTCTAGTAGATCTATTTATCGGTTTTTACAATGTATTAAGGCCCCAGCTACCCGATGTTGTATCTATACTGACAGGATACTTGAGAAGTTGTATACAGGGTCCTGCAAGCACTGGGGTTGCTGCGCTGTTCCGTTTGACAGGGGAGTTGGGGAGCAGATTTTCAGAAGATGAATGGCAAGAAATCTTTCTAGCTTTAAAAGCAGCAGCCACATCAAGTTTGCCAGGGTTTATGAAGGTTTTGAGAACCATGGATGACATAAAGGTGCCCGACAGTTCTCAATCCTACCCGAATACTGAGGCAAGTTCTGATCATGGATTGACCAATGATGATTTTGAGGATGATAATCTACAAACTGTGGCTTATGTGGTTTCAAGAATGAAGAGTCATATTGCAGTCCAGCTTCTCATTATACAGGTTCTCCTATCCCACATGATCTCCTTGCATGCTAATAATGACTCTTAACTTTGCCATAGAAATATGGGATATTATATAATCATCTTTATTTATTTACTTTTGATAATAACGATAAGTTTTTTTTTTGGTGGTTTCTCATGACTTCAGGTTATAACTGATATGTACAAAGCAAATCTACAATTGTTATCAGCTGCCAATGTCAATATCATTGTTGAGATATTCTCATCCATTGCGTCACATGCTCAGCTACTGAATTCTGAGACAGACCTGCAAAAGAAAATACAGAAAGCATGCACAATCTTGGAGCTCTCTGATCCTCCTATGGTTCATTTCGAAAACGATGCTTATCAAAATTACCTCAATTTCCTTGAAGATTTGGTAAAAAATAACCCATCGATCTCCGAGGCAATGAATCTAGAATCACTACTCGTGGCGGTGTGTGAGAAAATATTGCAAATATACCTTCACTGCACTGATTACCAGTATGTAGAGCAGAAATCCATTGATGAGAAGCCGGTGAAGCATTGGATCCTACCATTGGGTTCAGCGAAAAGGGAAGAATTGGCAGCTAGAACTCCTCTACTCGTGTCGGCGCTTAAGATATTGAGTAATATGGAGAGGGATTCCTTTAGAAAGTATATTGCAAATTTCTTTCATCTGTTGGTAGATCTTGTTCGGAGTGAGCATAGCTCAGGTGAAGTTCAACGCGTTCTAAGCAACATATTCCAGTCATGTATAGGTCCAATAATCATGCAATAATTCATTATTTCATAGAATAATTTTACATATGCTTATATTTTGGTTATTATATCATCACAGTTTTGATCTTTATAGTTTGGCTTCAATGAGGTGAAGAGCCAGTATAATATATCATATACTGATATATTATTTCCTTTGTAGTATATCTGAGCTTTCTTTTGTTTTTTTTTCTCCCTTCCCAAACTAGAGAGTGTACATGTGAACATCACGATGATATAAATTGAAAAAAATTTTCTTCAGATATTAACTGCCCATGTCTTGCAAATCCTGAACTTGTATGGAATTTTCATGATCAGGTATCTTGAAATTTTAGGTCCATGATCTTTTTTTAGTCCCCTTTTAATTGGTTTATATCAATAATTTCTTTTTTTTGTTTAGAAGGAGGGAAAGGTTGAATGAATCCACGTCGACGTCGGTATGTATGAACTCTTTTAATGTATCACTAGGTCAAGAGATTAAAGTTTGATTAAATAATTCTTAATTACTTGATTAATAACTACTCCATATTATATTTATTTATCATTATATATTTGATTTATTGGTTTTGAATCCGTTGTCGGGTTTGGTGGGAGACCATTCTCATTCTGAGTGTTGACTTGCTTGCCACAGTTGCCCAGCCCTGCATTCTTTTTCTCGTCCCTTCTATTTTGTCTTCTTTTCTTTCCAAATTCCAACCAAACGAGTTAAAAAGTATATGTGGTTTTATCATCAGTGATCTTTGTTATTTTGGAAGTGATTTCATTTTCAATATTCAGGGCAAGTTGTTAATATTTTAAGGATCTTTCATTGTTTTCAAAATTATACTCCTGCTTGTGAAATTCAAATATGGCATGTTTTGAGAGTATAAAAGTCATTTAATATATCTTATCTTATCTAGGATGATGGTCATGAATTTAACAGATAATTAGGTTTCTGAATTTGAAGATGGTAAATCGTATGTTGAATTGTATCGAAGCCGTCGGCAAAATTAATTACAGTCTTGAAATGCAATAAAAATTACTATTAGTCTATTATTATTATGAATAAATAAATCATTAGTAATTATCCAATTGTTGGCTTCTGACCTGCCTAAAACATTAACCAAACTTACAATCAAAGTTTGGTAAAAGGTTTGAACTCAAAATCTCAACTGCTACTTCCATGTAGTTTCTACTTTCCAGGCTTGAGCTCTTTTGATTTTAGTTCTGTCTCCAACTCCAAGTCAAAAGGTCTAATTTCAAAGAAGCCTCTCTCATTCTCTCATGATTTCATCTCAATAAGTCTTTTGGCAGGCCATCTCTTCTTATCCTTATACTATTACTTATTTTTTCCGTTTAGGAACGGGTATGTTATTCTATCTCTAAGGTCAGAGTAAATCGTCAACTCTTTCAGGGATTTACAGATACATTAGATTTTCACCTATGGAATTTTCGGACTTCCAAATTATCTACCAATAAGAGTGCGTTCGGTTAGGATCACCCCAAGATCACCGGTGATACTGTGTTGTTTAGTTGAACTTTTAGTTTAGATTTTTTTCCTTTCTTTAGCTGTGATTATTGTACATGATAGGAAAGTTGGAGGACCAAAGTTTCCATCCACGGCAAGTCGGCAACTAATTAAAGCGCACACACCCAATTAAAGAAAGAAAAAAGAGAGCAAAAAGTTATGCGATTAAAAATGGATTACAATGAGTAAGGAATATAAATATATAAATAGTTGGAAAAGTGTTTAATTTGACAATTTGCTCTTGATTATAACCAAATTTCAACCTTGAATTGGCATTGTCTAGTGTCTACAAAAAGCAGATTTGGTTTTGGTAAATACTAGTACTAGTACTAGTACTATATATCTATGGGCATCAAATTCAATCACTCACGTACTACCATGCTACTACTACATCATGCATGTACTTTTCCATCTTTTACTATTACTTTGTCTAATCATGTCCTTCCCATATATATATATATATATCTATTTAGGCTTTTTTGTTTTTCTCTTTTTTGCCCCTTCGGATTAATTTGGAATTATGCAATATTCTTAATGAAGAATATTAAGGCCCCCTCTGTTTTTTCTTCCCATGCAGAGGAGAAAGCAGACAATAAATAGAGAATTGAGAATTAGAACAAATAGTAAAATTTTTTTAATTAATTGTATAATAATAATAATAATTAATGAAATTATTATATTGGAATATGTTTTTGCCACCACTAAAATTATCCCATCAATTGATTCCATTTGACGCGGCATAGAATTTATTTCATATATAAACAAGTTTAAGTTCAAGTCTTAATATATATATATATATATATATATATTAATTTAATATATGGTATGATTTTAAAGATTTAAAAATATACTTCATGTATCATACCTCAGAATAAAAAAAAATATATCACCATCATGAAGGACAATATGAGGAGAATTTTTATGGGTAAGTAGTCAATTTATAAGTATAATTAGTCAAATCATAATTAATATTATAGACTTATCTTAAAAATATAAATCCTGTATATATTTGTGTCATTAATTCCATATATAATTATATGTTACCATTATCATCCAGTTGGATCAAAAACTAATTATTTTCACCATTCTATAATATGATATTTCTAAGAATCGTATTTCATTTATTTATATTTATACTATAGGGATTTTACACCAAAAAAAAATTTATAAGTACTAGGTTTTGAATGACACGTGGGATTCATCCAAATCCCTACCCATTAATGTTCTGATAGATCCCCAA
>AWWV01006303.1:0-25629 GCA_001974805.1 Corchorus capsularis
CTACCCTAAACCCTAAACCCTAAACCCTAAACCCTAAACCCTAAACCCTAAACCCTAAACCCTAAACCCTAACCCTAACCCTAAACCCTAAACCCTAACCCTAAACCCTAAACCCTAAACCCTAAACCCTAAACCCTAAACCCTAAACCCTAAACCCTAACCCTAAACCCTAAACCCTAAACCCTAAACCCTAAACCCTAAACCCTAAACCCTAAACCCTAAACCCTAAACCCTAAAACCCTAAACCCTAAACCCTAAACCCTAAACCCTAAACCCTAAACCCTAAACCCTAAACCCTAAACCCTAAACCCTAAACCCTAAACCCTAAACCCTAAACCCTAAACCCTAAACCCTAACCTAAACCCTAAACCCTAACCCTAACCCTAAACCCTAAACCCTAACCCTAACCCTAAACCCTAACCCTAAACCCTGAGTGTCTTTGTTAAAAGGTACATTCCATGCAAATTCTGAAACTATGTAAATGAAAAAAATTTAAGTCTGTATGTCCAATGATTTGTAAATATCTGCACCTACTGTATTCCATTGTCCTTTCAGTAGTTATAAATACATTGCTATCTGCATGTGGGTGATCTACTTCTCTTTTAGTTATAGGAAATTTTTTTATTGTGACAGGTTTTGTTAATGTGGGAGATGGCCATGATGGCCACTTAGGTGAAGTAAGTGTAACTAAATATAATCTCCAAGTACTACATAAAGAATTCAATAATAAACCCGCACCTATGACTATTTGTGAACAGTTACCCAATGTGAATTCAATAATAAACATGCACGTGCGTGCGTGCGTGTGTGTGTGTCCACCCCCCCCCCCCACCCACTCTCTCTCTCTCTCTCTTCTGTCTTCTTCAGTGTGTGTGCTAAACATATATAAATCTATATGTTTTTGTGTTACTTAGCATCATATGAAATTGTTATTGTAGCTGAATTATCCAAGAAAAAAATTGTTATTGTAGGTGATGTGTCTGGCATGTATATTAATTCATACGATATCTATAAGTAGCAGAGGTGAGTGATTTAGCATCGCTGCTACTGATATATAATGTCTTTTGCAGACCTTTGACAGTGATAATGGATATGTTGCTCCATCTTATGATGAAGATGGAACAGCTGGGATAGGTTGAAGATGAAACTGAAAGAGTTCCACAAAAGGTAACATCTAGAATTTATTTTTTCATGAAGATCGGGGATCTTTGGATAAACAATCAATATTTCCTTTCTTTTTC
The DNA here is from genome assembly GCA_001974805.1 of Corchorus capsularis. NCBI lineage: Eukaryota > Viridiplantae > Streptophyta > Magnoliopsida > Malvales > Malvaceae > Corchorus > Corchorus capsularis. The sequence goes on from AWWV01006303.1 coordinate 1,242, forward strand.
CCTTTTTCTCAATTTTAAAACAATTTCCTACCCTACAGCACAGCATCATTTTCTGCATTAGATAGGAATTATTTTACCCCATTTTTCACAAGCCAGAATGGGGACAATGAAGGAGAGCATGGTGAGATGGCTTATTCTTTTTCTTTTATTTGAAGTGCGTACTTCTTACTTTTTGTCTTATTTCTTTTTGGGTGGTAGACATATGTTTGCTCTAATTTTGCTTTTATTGCCCTGATTTGTGGTTGAAGAGGCATTCATGCCTAGATTAACGTTAATGTTAAGCTTAGGATGGTTGGTAATACAACATTGCTAGACTGTTTGAATTACTTATTGCCGCAACTCTTACTTATGCTTTTCTTTCTTTCCGTTTTCTTATTTCTAATATTTACTCTTCTTAAAATTAACCATGTTATACTGGCCCCAAAAAAAAAGGTAAAGTGACCTTGGTATTCTTAAGTTCGAAGAATGGTTTCTTGGATGGTCCTCTCTGTCCTTATTTGCATGAAAAAATTATGCTCATTTAGACATGTATGTTATATCATTGCGTTGCCATCTTTTGCACTATGATGAGAGGTTGAGTAAGTCTCACTTTTTTATGCTTTTCAGATGATCCGATGCCAAGTTCTAGAAGGAGAGGGTTTGGGGGCCTCCGTGACAATTAGATGAGGACACCTATGCCACCAGATAATTTTACTTTGTAGATACTTTACAGACGAATTGCACTGCACTGCATGTCTACTTGGGGAACTGGAGCTGTGAATATATCAGTCAACTCCTTGTGGTCAGATTTCATATAAAGAGGAGAAATGTAGACTATCCATGACATTGCAGCGTGTCTGTATACTTGGCAAATTTTGGTTATGTCCTGAAGGTTGATTAAAGGCTTAATACCCAAATTAGCCCCTTAACTATCTATTATTGGCCCCTTAACTTTTTTTTGGGCCAAATTGACCCCTTAACTTTTAAAAATGAGACAAATTAGTCCTTTTCTGACAGAGTGTTTAACATCCGGAAGGTGAGTGTGCGTCCGAATTCCGATTAAGGCGATTCTAGCGGCATTTGAAAGATCTCGACAAGAAGAATCGGATACTTAGGGAGGTGAGAAAAAAAAAACAATCGAAAACTTTCAGAAATCGAGTCAAATTTAAAAGTTTGACTAGAAGGTGTCTTATTCGGCGTTGGAACGGGCTGAATTTCCGATATGTCACTATTTGAAGGATGCTAGATCTATTGATTGTGGAGGTGAGAAAAAATACTAAAGAAAATGAGGCGAATAAGACCGACATCCCTTAGAGAGTGACATATCATAAATTTAGGTCGTTACGATGCCAGTAGACCGGCATTGCTTATTTTCTTTATTATCGTTTCTCACCTTCGCAACGGCTAGATTTGGCATCCCACAGATAGTGACATATTAGAAATTCAGCCCGTTCCGACTCCGAATAAGACCGCACTTTCTAGTCAAAGTTTTAAATTTGACCCGAGATGTGAAATTTTTCGATTGCTTAGTTTTCTTAGCTCCTTGACCATCATATTCTTCTCGTCGAGATCTTTCAAACACCGCTAGAATCGCCTTAATCGGAAGTCAAATGCACCCTCACCTTCCGGACGTTAAACGCTCCGTCAAAAAATGGCTAATTTGTCTCGTTTTTAAAAGTTAAGGGGCCAATTTGTCCCAAAAAAAAGTTAAGGGGCCAATTTGTCCCAAAATGGATAATTAAGGGACTAATTTGGGTATTAAGCCGTTGATTAAATGCTTGCTAATTTGGTGAGGAATGGAGTTGATATTAATGTTTCTAGAGCTTCTTTTCATAATTTACCATTGATTTATCTTGTGGAGCTAAGATTATGTAATTCCAGACCTCAACACACTCGCTATGTGAGTGAAAAAAATCACTATAGAAGAGGGTGGTAGTTTCTTTTAAAGTGGGGTATTAGGGGGAAATTAAGGGATGGTGGGTAGTGCACATTGGATAAAAAAAAGAGAGTCGATTAACTATTTTCACTACTTATGATTGGAGAGTTTGTGGTTTTGTTGTATCCTATAGCAAATAAAACCCTTAAGAAGGTGACTTCCGTCACGCCTGAAAACCGTTTCATTTCTTATTTCTCCTCCTTCAATAATATTTTACAACAATTTAAAGGGTTTTATCCGAAACTTTATGTTTCAATTTTATGGAGGTGGAAGAAATAAATTGGAAGCATGATATTCCAAAAAGAAGTCATGGATATGGAAGCAAACCCATTTAGATGTTTCGAAATTGTGAAGTTAATTCAGAAATCCATTGATGGATTGAACTACTCCAATCGTTGCAACGTATGGCCGTCATGGACATGGATACTCAATTTTGTTTGCAAATATTGAAAAAATAGATCGGTAGAAGAGAAAGGTATGTGCATACAAATTCCATAAGGTAAGGCGCTAAACTTTGCCTAATTATGATCTCATCTTATCGTAAATATTGTCAACATATATGAAAGCCATAAATTTTATTTTGAGACATATTTTGAAATTAGTTTATTTCAACTACTATTTTAAGCTCATATGAAGTTGATATTCATTATTATTATTTGTTTATGGCTTATCTATTTCGTAAGCAGTTTTTTATGGCTATGTGTTGAGAATTGAACTTTATTCTATTTATTTGTGATCATAGTCATGCAATAACTTTGAAAGTTGAGTCAATTTGATAATTTCAATTTGATCATGATAATAATTAAGATATTTACCATGATATATAGTTGGTACTCTCATGAGTGATTAAAGAAATCATGATATTACTTGGTATGTATATGTTCATGCTATATATATTTCTTTGAGATATTTATCATGATTCAGTTCTGATGCCATGAAAACATAGTGATGTTAATTAAGATAATTATCTTTATATCTTGTGACAAAAGTGGCTATTAATATTAGATAAATTGAATGAATAAATAAGTAGTCACAAGGTACTTATGGCATTTTATTATTTTATGGTTGTTGCATATACTTTGTGATTTATGAACAATTAGTATTAAATGATTTAGCAACCATGAATTTATATAATTTGGAGGTACTTGTTTTGCTAATTATGAATCTTTATGGCCTTTTATAAAGTTATCATTGATACTTGAAATGGCTCAAATTTGACATGTATCCATAATATCATGTATCTAAGGTGATGGAACTTGTTTGGCTCGAAAATCTTGCCTAGATCACCTTAAACCGACAGCTTGTCCTTAATTGAAAACCTAGACAAAGTTTTTCGACTGTGTTTGAATGAGATGAAATTTCACCAGGAGGTGCAGAATGGCACAAGGATCATCATGGTATGCTTCATTATTGAAACCGCATCCTCTAGCTAGGTCAATTCCACTGATTTCGTCATTTTGTCCTTAATTGAACAAAATGCAAAAGTTGTAGTTTTGTCTCCCAGGAGATGGGAAGTAGCTATGCGGTTTCACTGTCATCTTAGGCCAAAAATATTGAGAGGGTGTCAGATTTGAAATCTCACTCCTCTCTCACATAGATGAGTAATTTACTTACTGACAAACTTTAATTCACTGCCTCCTTTAATGTAGGAAGAATGAGACAGTTTCCTGAAACAGGACGGCCCCTCCTGAGACGTAGGAGACATCTTGGGTTTGTTGTTGTAAGTCCATGAGACATTTCACATCTCCTGACATGGGATACAACTTCTCTTTTTACTGTCTGCCTCCTGCTGACAGCCTCATTAAAAGGAGATCTCCTTTGGAAATAATAATTATTATTATTTTGAAAATAATAATTATTTATTTAATAATTTCAGCCTTAATTAATTAATTACAATAATTTCCTAATTCAATTAGAACTAGGGTGGTGCAGAAACCAAGTTTCATCAGGATTTTTAATTAAATCTTGACCACTCATCTTGATATTATTCATGTGAAAACCAATTTACCCTCAATTGTAAATTGAGATATAAACAGGTGGATATGAGAATTGTCTATTCTAAAAAGATTTAATAAAGGTGATTTATTCACCACGAGTTGCTATGCAAGTCTCAAGGGAGAGATAAAGTATATAATTTATAAAGAATGAAAATAACTTTGAGAGTGATAATATATTAATTAATGAACACCCTCATGTTGATATTGAGATGTAAGTTTTTTTTTAATTTTTGAAAAATGGTGAAATCAAAATATTGCATATTTGTTAGAAATTTGTTCACAAAAGGTGGATTGGTGGAGGCCTCCTATTAACTAAAAATTGGAAAGAAAAGAATCCATCAAGTTTGTTGTGAAAAGAGAATTGGACTAACAAAATAAAAGAAATTTTTATCATTCGAATAAAGAGACATCCTACTGTAATTAGATATTGGATGTGTGATTTCACATAGTGGGGGTGTATTGGTTTCTTAAACAAAACAAAAGAGATATATCACTATTATATATAATATATGTAATTGGTATAATCATACTATGTGTAGATTATACAAGAAGTGTAGTACAATTTCATTGTTGAAAAGTCATTGGAAAGTCCTAATATAGTATTTGAACGGACTAAGTTACTTGTACTACAACTATTTTGATGGATATAGTTAAAGGAAATAAATTGGTTGATAGTAAATGAATATAAAAGTGTTGCGACCACAACTGATACCAACTTTTCCTTTTAATTAAAATTTGGAAATGAAACTGTTCTAAAAAAAATGGAAATGAAACTGATGTGTTAGAGATTAAATCTCAAGTTGAGGTAATTACCGTAAAGGAAAATGAAGTGAATTACTAGTACTATAAGTGGAATGGCCTTAATTATCCCATCGTTAGACGCCAATAATGGTAACCCAATTTTAAATTAGTAACCTCTGATTCCAAAGTTTAATGGGAAAAACAAATTATTGTTATGTGTCTGTTAAACACTAGTGAAACTCATTCAAAATGACCTAAGGATACTAGTGTAGTTCATTGCGAAAGTAGAGGATGAGTTTTTACTCTTAATGGAGTTACAATATATTGTTAAATGTCCAAAGCAATGGAGACATAAAAGAAAGAACTCCACCTATATAAATATAGAAGTGGTGCCGCTTCAACAAGGAGAATTTGGGATTTTTTTCTTCTCAATGTTTATGAAAGGATAAGCACATAATGGTGCTAAAAGCGTTTAAGCCTCTAACATAAGAATAAATGAATATTATGTGTGTTATATATTCAGTTTTAACACTAGAAGTTGTGGTTTAATCTGCGGACACCGACAATCTTCGTTAAGACTTTAAGGTATATACACTAATTGAAGGTTTAAATCGAAAGATACCTTCTTGTATTCATAATATTTATTTGTGTGAAAAGGTTTAAATCAACATTTCAAACTAGTGGGGGTTTGTTGATAGTTTAGAATGTTGGTAAATAAATATATATGATTATTTACCAATACAGTTTAGTTGATGAAAAGTCATTAATGAATATTGTGATTATTCATAAATCAAGAGATGAATATTGTAATTATTCATGAATCAAGTGTTCTCTTCTGTATTATCCATGGGATCAATTATAACAAGGCACACACTCATATTCCGGAAATACAGAAACAAATAAATTTTGCGGTCGAACTACCAAACCAAAATAGAATGGGCTAAAAAATCCGAGAACTAAAAGTTTAACTTTTTGTATTGAAAAGCAAGGCTTTGTGGTTCTTATGAATCTAATTCATTGAAATTTCATCCTTTATTTTAAGTTGTGTTTATGAAAAAACACATAGATTCATCAATTATATAAAGGACCTCTAAATTGCTATTTAAAAAAAAAAGTAGAGATGACAAAAGAAAAATAGAGAGTCAATTAACTATTTTCACTACTTATGATTGGAAAGTGTAGCTTTGTTGTATCCTAAAGAGAATAAAACCCTTTAAGAAAGTGACTTCCATCACGCCTCAAAGCCGTTTCATTTGTTATTTCTCCTCCTTCAACAATATTTTACAACAATAAACAATAAAATCTTTAATTTTATAAATTATTATTGAATTCATTACGTCAAATTTTGGGTAGTGGCCCGGACGTCATCCTTATTATTGATTGGAATTGAGATGCTGAAGTATAGAATGTTCATGGGCCGACCGGGCCGGGTTAGGGCCGGGTCTAGCCTTGAGATTAAGGCCATTATTGTTGCCCAAGTCCGGCGCATTTATAAAACGGCCCTCAAATTTTTGTCCAAGCCCGACTCATTTATCAAATACATAGACCAAGACCCATCTAAAAGCTCGTCTAATATTTTTTTAATAATTATTTTAAGAATTAAATTATATTAATTAATTATATAAATATAATTATAAATATGAAAATATGATATTAATATGCTATTCTTATTGATAATAAGATTTTCTACATATATTATTCATCTTTTTCTTATTTAATTATTTTAGATATGATGTACGTATAAATTATATTTAATATATATTATATATCAACAAATAAAAAATAAAAACAAGTATATTTCCTTAATTGGATTAGGCTTGGGCTTTTGCTCCTATACCCAAGCCCTGCATATTTAATAAACAGGCTTGATATTTTTGTCCAAACCCATCCAACAGACTTGAAACTCTTATCCAAACCCTTTAGAATATTAGACGGACTTACGGATAACCCGACCCTTGAACAGCGGTGAAGAGTGAGATATTGTAAGTAATAAAGTTCAACGAAAAATATCTCCTCCCCTGTCAAAACATTCAAGACATAAGATACCTCGGGAAAGTGAGCAAAACTTCAGGCCCAATAGCTACAAAGTAACCAACTTAACAATGGTAGCCCATCATCAAGACAGGAAATCAGGAAGATTACAAATCAGGAACAATCAGGGCCGTTGTTAACTATATTCTTTACATCAAAGTACTACTAATACAATTTGGTCAAAAAGCCTGCGAAAGTATATATAGAAATGAGAGGTAGAAATCAGTACAACAATGGCTATGCTAATATATTCAGTGTAACATGAAACCGCACAAACCAATGAAACCCAAATTATAGTTCAGATTATGTGCCTGCAAATCTTAGAGTCACCCGGCTTTAGAGGGATTGGTTGGGTGCAGTTGCAAGTTCCTCCTGAGAAAATCTGACAACTTGGCACTCGCAGCACGCCCTCGATCTAGGCAGTAAAAATAATCATCCACTGGAACAAGAGTTCAAACAAGAATCAATTGACAATGAAATCTGGTATAACAAAGCTTAGGTCCAAATATACTTCAAGAAGCCATAGACAGTTTTGAAATAAAGAATAAGATCACAGTTGTCACAACAACCTAATCAGTAATCCCATCCAAGAAAGATTTAAATGGCAAGTCTTTCTACTTGCATAAAACTAGTTTTAGCATTTAGCATGTTCTTGCTCCATGAGCGTAGCAGTGATAATGATACATTCTTTTTAACCTGTTCCACAACAATAGAAAATTAATTTGACCAACAGAGTTTTATATACCTGACATTTTACCATGGGTAGCAGATGTAATAATCCCATGTTCCATGGGTTCACCTTGCACTCTTAATGATCCTTCAGGAAGGACTGAATGAACCGAATTTGGGAAGACTAAATATGCAAATGCCTTCATTTTCTGACATTATACAAGTCAGAAGGTAGGAGTTAAACAAAATATACACGAAGCCAGCTATTCAGGATTGTTCTGTCTAAAGCTACAATCAGTCATGCCAGGAGAAGCTACTACTGTCAAATTATAGTATAAAGTACAGAGTATCATCAATATTGAATTATTGATGGACATTTATCCAGGCGGAAAGTCATAAACTAATCTTTTCTCATTTTGGGGTTTAGAAATTTCCAAAATGAGCTAAATCTAATTAGACAACAAACTTTTGAAAATAAAATAAAATAAAAAAAAAAAGATATCCTATAATAACCTGCTCTTCTAGCTTGGTTGGATCCAATATAACATATCCTCTCTTGGCCACACAACAACATATTGCAACTGCACCATCCAGTATAACATAGTCAGCAAGAACAAGAAGGCACCAAATATTATGAAAACATGAAAATGACTGTATGCGTGCGTTGATTACCAGCTAGATGCTTCATAGGAATTCCTGCATCTACAAGGGCCACACATGCTGCATTTATAGCACTCGGGAGAAGCTATATTATGCAATATCAAGGATTACTGATATCATGATATACGCATTATAATTGTTGTTCTCTAAATGTATCTTAATTTAATAAATATTCAACTGTATATATTGGAGGCCTCATCTATGGATAATTAAAACCAAAAGAACAATGAAGTGAAGCTGTAAAAGAATTGTAATATAAATGCAGAAAGGATACAGCACCATCATCATTAACAACCTGAGACAGAAACCATAAGAACTCAAATTATGAACAATTTGACTAAAAACAAGACATACCATTTCACAAAACAATACAACAATTATCTGACCTGAATTATGATTGACGTCGTGGTATTTGGATTAACAGTCAAAATACAGATACTTTGCAGAGTCCTCTTCAATATCATCTCATATTCCCTTTCCAGATTTCCTGAAAACCAATGGAGAGATATATGGGAGAATTCCCAACGCACCAGACTTCAAATGCAAGACTAATTAAAAAGGGGGGGTTTTTATAGAAATTACCAATCTGTCCTGTTTTAGGCTTCCAAATAACTTCAATGCAAGCTTTCTCAGGGTTCTCATTCTTTCTAGTTCCAGCTTTAGGTCCATAAACAGCAGCAAGTACTTTCGTGTCTCCTAAATAATAATATAGATAGATGTTAAAAAGCAATTAGAATCGAAATATTATAAAACTTTCCAACATTTTAAAATGTTTCAGAAAAGAATTACCTTGAGACCAACTAGCTGAGCCATGAGCACGATGGAGAATGTTCCGAGAACAAGCGAGAGGTCTCAACTGGTTTTGAGTGCGTCCGTCTTCCCTATTTACCTCCATTGCTCAATAACCGAGCTTGTTAAACTTGGGATTTGCTTTGCTTAAGTATATATGAATCAAGGAAATCGTTGATTTCAATTTGCAGACACTTTCCACACTACAAACAAACTGCCATAAAAGAAAAGAAAAAAAAAAAAACCAGTGTGAGAAATTTTCCCACTCAATGAGTTTCTGACAGGACTTGATAAGCTCTGGATGACAAGAGGGATTCCACCACAATGAGCTATAATAGCAGCATTTGCTGGATCTACATAACAAAGAATATACTCTTGACAGTTGACACAAATGCAAGAAAGTTAACACTACAGAAGGAAGAGTTTGTACTAACCTACAGAAGAATTGCAGACACCTCCAACCCCAAACTACACGAGCTTCTCATTTGGTTCTGTCATACAGTCTAGGAAGAGTTCGAAAACATTGAGCTATTTGAGAGAATATTTTCATTTGAGAAGATTAATTCACTAAAATTGGGTACCACACTTTAGAGAAGAAAATGAAAATGGGTTGCTAATACTCAGCTGTATACTATACTATACATTATGGATAGATAGTTAAGGTGCAAGGCATGTGCAGATTGATAATATAAACATGTAACACCACCTGATGAATGCCACCAAAGCTTATCTTCGAGCCTTGAAAATGGTAAGCAAAACTAACTTATATATAATCACCAATATCCTTACTATTTTTTTTTCTGATTTTAGTGTTTAATTATGTTTTACTTTTAGGCAAAGAGCCTGACGTAGCAGAGTTACATGCCTATACTCTATACCTACGTCAGGCTCTTTGCCTCTTTTCCCCTCTAAATCACTTAAAATTAAGCAGTGTTTAAGTTAATACACATGCATATGGTTTATGATGCAATGAAATTGAAAATAATAGCAGTACGGCTAACTAGATCTAGCATTTTATGATTGAACTGGCTAAAGTATATACTTATTTGAAAGCATAAACTATAATTTAAAGTGCAAAGAAAAGTTTGATGATATAATGATATCTGAACTTATGTTTCTTTAGGCTTTAGCAGTACCTTCAAGTTTGAATTTCAGTGTTCTGCTTCCCCTTCTTGACAGCTTTCAATGCTTTCTGATATCACCACCTAAATGTCACTTGTGCAGGCGAATTACAGCAACATTAATAGAAAGGAAAAGAAACTAAGCCCATTCAATGAACGAAATGCAAAAGAAGCAGTAAAGAACAAATTGGTAGAATCGAAAGGGGAAAAAATTAAATGAACGAAAAAGAATCGAAATAATTCATTTCCATAATCAAAGGAAAAATAGAAAAGAAGAAGAAGAGAGTACCTGGGAAGCATCGGGAAAAAGTAAAAACGCAGGATTGTTGGTAACCAGTTGAAACCAATTTCACAAAATGGCAGTTTGTTTGTAGTGCCAACAACGGGGAAAAAGTTTTTGTTTTGTTGAGAAGGGTTTTGGGAATTAGGATCTACGGTTTTAGGAATTAGGCTTCTTTTTAGAGGTAAGACGATTTGGGACGGGTCGAGTTGTCGGCTTTTATCAAACCGGTGAATGGACAATGGACATGATTTTATAAGACCCAAAATTATTGGGCCTTAAAAACTTCTAAGCCCAAAAAAGAGTGGCACAAAAATAACAAGATAGCTGCTAAATGAGTAGTTCATTTTCAAAAAAAAAATAATAATAAGAATGAGTAGTTCATATAACCAAATCAGCATCAAACTTACTATAGATACCTTCTAATAATTAATTTTAGGTCCTTTTGCTGTTTTACAAGCTACCCTACAAGATTCATTTGAATGCATGTTCCCTCCTACCATATACACACAACAAAGGGAACAAAAGAATGGTGACATTGCCTTAATTATCATCATGTGAAAACATTGTTGGTATAATAAAGTTGAATGATCCTGACATCCCTGGGACCATACCATATGCCACAATATCAAAATTTTGACCACATTATACAATATATATAATATGTATGTATGTTTGTATATATTCAAATAATTTTGTAATAATAACCAAAACTTATATGGTCTCCCTAAAAAAAACTTAGTTGGTCGAATAGAAAATCTAATGCATAAAATTCTGTATTTGGTCTTTATAAATGATAAAATGATATCGAGAGAGTTTGCCTATTTGATTTTTAACAAGGTTCAATGTTATAATATGTATATAACCAATAAGTGGTGATTGGTTTAAATGGTTCGATACATGGTTCTCTTAATTGATTGAGGTATTGAGTTAGAATTTTTTGGCTAAAGAGTATTGTGAATAAAGAAAATTATTGTTGTAAGAACTTTACCGTTATAATAAGTCAATCAAACTCGAATAAGATTAACTTGTAAAAAAAAATGGTATATTATGTACATAAACAAAATAAGTATGAGGTAACTAATAGGATTTGACTAAAATGGTACAAGTTTAGACGTGTGATTTAAATCTTCACAAACTTACATTAGTAGATCGTCTATAAACCCGGAAAAATTCACAAAAAAGTGAATTCATAAATCCCACAAGAAATGGAAGTTTGACCGCATGTGACTTTAAATCTTCACAAACTTATATTATTAAACTGTCGAAGAGGTTATGATAGAGTAATGAATTGAAAGAAGAAGAAATCGTACTGTATTCAATGTAAAAGAAGTGTTTATATACAGAGGATGATTAGCCTTAAGCCTCAACTAATTAACTAACTAATAACAACTAAACTACACCGTTTTACTTAATATCATCTAACAGGTTATGAGGTTAATAGTCCACGAGTGGTAGAGGCCATTTTCTATGAATGTGTTCCAATGATCATATCTGACAATTTCGTGCCCCCGTTTTTCGAGGTTTCGAATTGGGAATCCTTTGCAGTCTTCGTTTTGGAGAAGGATATTCCTAATTTGAAGAAGATCCTGCTCTCGATCCCCAAGAAGCGGTATCAGCAAATGCAGCTGAGGGTGAAAAGGATATAGCAACATTTTCTATGGCATCCTAAACCTGAGAAGTATGATATATTTCATATGATTCTCCACTCAGTTTGGTATAATAGAGTTTACCAAATTCCACCTAGGTAAGTGAGTGAACAGAAGACTGCGGTGGGAAAATACAAAGTTGAGATTCACTTTTTCTTCCTTGTAGAAGATGTTGAGGCTTTTTATTAGAAAATTGTTAACACATTTTTTGGTTGTATATAAAGATTGACTGTGAATAAAGTTACATTGATGCTTTTCCTCTGCAATTGGTTTTAGCATTCATCGATCATTTTGAAAGTCTTTCTTCAATGGTTTTATGGTTTTCTTTTTTTTTTTTTTGTTCAAAATGGTTTTATGGTTTTCATTTATAAGAAAAAAAAAAGGCATCAGATTAATATTTTAGAATCTGAAGTTAGCGTCATTTACTCAGGCACATGCAAGTTGCTACTTTACTAGCAAAAAAGCCAGCTCTTTCTCGGGTTGAGGGGAAAAATGAAAATTGCAAAATCATATGGGGCTTGTGCACGTGTTGAGTAATCCGAGTACTTCTTGAACAGGGGAAAAAACTGTAAGTGGGAATTTTCTTTTCCGTCGTTTTCCAGCGAAACAAACAGAATATAAGAACCCTCATCAGGATTATTAAACTGTATCAAAGTTCAGCCGATAATCACGCAAGTCAAACTTCAATGGCCCCACAGATATATAAAATTTTGTAAGGGATTCCTTTTTTTCTTCATACTCTTTTTGCAAGGAATCATCACCAGCTGGTTCAAAACTTTCCCAGAAAAATCATCTGTCGGTGCACTTCCATCCCATAAAGTATGCATGTAAGTTTATGTCTTGATTTTTTATGTTCTCTTCATATGGAAAAAGTAATAAATGTATTTAATTTCCTTTTGGATATATTTTCTTGTGTAATATTGGATGATATGAGGCTACCTGTTTTCATGAAAATATCGTTTTTCTTGCTATTCTGCACTCTGGGTTGCTAAGAAAATGTGTACTTTTCCCCTCTCTTGGAAGACTTTAAGATCCACTTGTGATTTTTCATGAATTTCCAATAATTAAACAACTCTGCAATTGGAAACTGTTCGTTGGATGGCTACATAATTTTGCTGTTTCATCCACTTTTTGTTTTGTTGCCACCATTTAGGAGGCTTGCATTTACTTACATGTTTTGCGACCATATTCTTCAAAGCAAGAATTTTTGCTTAAACTAAGTACAGCAACAAGGCAGATTTTCCTAGTGCATTTATTTCCTTATTCATAATTTAGCAGTCTTGCATTTATTTCCAAACGTCCCAAGCATTGTATTCTAGCTTGTCACTAGTGGCTACATTGCATTTAATCCCATATCAGTACCAGTTGTTTACCTCTGTTTTTGGATAGTAGGTTCTTTTGTCCAGCCATGAATGGGAGTTTTCGACTCTTATGTCGAGCAGAAAGCAGGAGGCTTGTCTTGCTGATGGCTATTACACTGGCTCTGGTTTTAGCAGTCCAATATTTTGAACTTCCATATACAGAAGTTTTCACATCCCTTTTTGCTGTTGGCAAGAATGGCAGCTTTCCAATTCGAGGCTCATCATCAAAGTCTGGGATGGTTGATAATGTAACACTTCCAAATGGTTTAAACTCTAGTCAGACTTATGCTATTAATGGGACAAACATCAATGCAGGTTCGAATACTTCTTTCGCTATAGCACCAAGTATAAGCTCCTTGTTGGAGAATGGCAACAATGTAGTTCATGGTCCTGTCCCACATACAGCACCAGAGCAGTTCATTTCTTTAGAGCAGAATGTTACTAAAGATTATAATCCTTCATCCGATACTAGCAGCGGAAGCCGTGGTTATGATGTTGCGCCATCTGCATCACCACCAGTGATTTCACAGCAAATTCTGTCAGATACAAAATTAAGAAACTCTACATCATCAGTGGGCGAAAATACCACAGTTATGCTTAAAAAGGATGAAGATCCTCAATTCCTTCATAGAACCCCTCCATCTGGAAATGTTTATTCTGAGAACAAAGTTCCTGCAATAAGGGACAAAAGAACCAAGACATCCAAGAAGCCTAAGAAGAAATCCAAGAAGGCACCACAGATTTCTGTCTCAATATCTGAGATGAATGATCTGTTGCAGCGGAGTCATGCTTCACTCCATTCAGTGGTATATATAGACTCATATCTCAATTCCTCAATCTGGCATTGAAATCGATGAAATATTGTTTGAACTTACTTATTATATGTATTTGTTATAGGCACCACCATCTTCATCAAAGGTAGACCAGGAAGTAAATTTTGCAAAGTCACAGATTGTTCATGCTCCTATTATGACAAATGATTCCGGATTTTACCCATCTCTGTATCGGAACGTTTCCAGGTTTAAAAGGTATGCTTTCTAAGTTTAATATTCACATTTAAATTGTTTTCACTCGATACACATCTTTGTTTGCTAGAATTGCCATGTTTTACCAATCCATTAGTTATGTTGTTCAGCAATGCATCTGTCTGGTTGTTAAAAGAATGATGTGCTTTGCAGAAGTTATGAACTTATGGAAAGTCTGCTGAAAGTTTACATCTATCAAGAAGGAGAAAAGCCTATTTTCCATGAAGGGATATTGGAAGGAATATATGCAGCTGAAGGATGGTTCATAAAGCTCTTGGAAGCCAATAAAAAATTTGTCACTGAAGAACCCCAGAAAGCTCACTTATTTTTCTTACCATTTAGTTCACGGTTGCTAGAATTAACAGTTTACGTACGCAATTCACACAGTCGAACCAACTTAATTCAGTATATGAGAAACTATGTAGACATGATTGCAGCAAAACATCCTTTCTGGAACAGAACAGATGGAGCAGATCATTTCCTTGTTGCTTGTCATGACTGGGTATGCCTTTTCCATTCTTGTTTACATTACCATTATTTACACTTATATAAGGCATCTTTACACCTCATGTATACATACTACCCCAGTTCCATTATGTGCATGAATGCCAATATAATGAAAGCATCTTCTTTTTCAGATTTAACTATGTTTTCTAGTTATTATTTCATAGAGTAAGAAACATTTTGATCCTCAGGCTTAAACTTGTCTGAAGTTTGAGTATGCAATCAAAAACTACATGGACAGATGCATTTAATGTTTTGTTACCCCCATTTTAAGAAAGGAATAATCTAAGAAACTCTATCTATTTTCTCAGGCTTAAACTTGTCTGAAGTTTGAGTATGCAATCAAAAACTACATGGACAGATGCATTTAATGTTTTGTTACCCCCATTTTAAGAAAGGAATAATCTAAGAAACTCTATCTATTTTCTCAGGCTCCAGCTGAAACAAGGGGACGGTTGCTCAACAGCATTAGAGCGCTCTGCAACGCTGATACCGGAGTAGGCTTCATCATAGGCAAAGATGTTTCTCTTCCAGAAACATATGTCCGCTCAGCTAATGATCCTCTTAAAAGTCAGGGAGGCAACCCTCCTTCTCAGAGGCATATCCTCGCTTTCTTTGCCGGGAACATGCATGGTTATGTCAGACCAATTCTATTGAACTACTGGGGAAATGACCCTGACATGAAAATCTATGGCCCTATGCCTCATGTGAAGGGCAACACAAACTACATTGATCATATGAAGAGTAGTAAGTTCTGCATATGTGCCAGAGGTCATGAAGTGAACAGCCCACGAGTCGTCGAAGCTATATTTTACGAGTGTGTTCCGGTCATAATATCAGACAACTTTGTACCACCCCTTTTTGAGGTTCTAAACTGGGAATCATTTGCCATTTTCGTCTTGGAGAAGGACATTCCAAACCTGAAGAACATTCTTCTTTCCATTTCGGAGGAGAGGTATTTGGAGATGCATAAGAGGGTGAAAATGGTGCAACAACATTTTCTTTGGCATTCTGAGCCTGTAAAGTATGATTTGTTTCATATGATTCTTCACTCCATTTGGTATAACAGAGTTTTCCACTTACCAACAACATGAAATTTTGGTTTCATGTTCTACCTAAAAGAAATTTTGTCTTGTATTTATAATTTTCTTTCATGAATATAATATAAAGTAGTATATACTTAACAGGTTCAAAACCAGAGAAAATCTGGGATTCTTTTCTTTCTCTCATGAAAATCTGCGCAAATCCTCTGCATCATAAAAATAAGCTACAATATTCTATTTTGTTAATGCCAGAAATTTTTTACAGCGAATCTCACAGTTTCTTTCCACGTGTCCGAACCGACCAATATCAATGATGACGTGTCCAAACCGTCCGTTACATAAAAGTTAGCGCGAAGGATAAATAAGTAATTGAATACATAACGGTAACAGAAGCAGCTAAGCTTATGGTGAAGATGACCTCACCAAAGAACCTTCCTTACCTCCCACATTTTTCTCGCACTGACAGTTTCATCCTTGATTTTCACTTGCTTTAATAGCCTATTCAGGTGGGTTCACAAAAGGGTAATAAAGTAAATCCAGATAATATGCTTCAGCCTCTTACATAGTAAAAAAGCTTGCTTTTTCCAGTTCATGTGGGATGATTATATGGAAGAATTGACAACCTTAAAAAGCCGTTAAGCGGCAATAACGTGCTAAAGTTTCAACTTTTTCCATATCTACCTAATTTTTACTTTCCTTTTTTTTTTTCGTTTTAACAGATAATAATTTAACAGGGCCAAAAGATTTTTGCAGATTCTTCAATGAAAGTAAGAGAAAGAAATAGGAATTGGTTAGATCAGGTCAGGTAGCAAATTTGATAAGAATTGATAACTGAAAAACAGAAATTGTAGAAATTATGGCCACAGAGACCAAATCCAGTTTAGTTAAGGTCAAGAGTAGTGGTCAAGATGGATCTTCAAAGGGAAAAGTTGATGCTGCAATTAACAAGAGGAAGATTGAAAGCTCCAGCAAACCGTCTGTTGATTATAAGCAAAAATCTGTCACAACAAAAACAGAGGTGCCCATCTCAAAGTTTCTTATCAATTTACATTTATTTAGATTAGCTGGTTTCTATTGATTGATTTCTCAGTTTGATGATTGGGGTTTCATTTTCCTGTTTTAATGAATCTTTTGTTTCTGAGTTTGGTTTGCTTATCTGGAGTAGATTTAATGATGGATTGCTTGATCTAGATTTGGCATGTACTATAATTTGCTGGTTTCTGGTTTGGCATCTTTTTGCTCAATTTATTAAATCTGTGATGAATTGAGAGATTTGACAATTCTCTTTATTTTGTTGCGCAAATCTAAAAGATTGTCCTTTTAATCCTAAGAATGTGAATTTAATTAATTGTTTTCTATTTTCTGATCAATTTTTGAAGGTAAAATCAAAACCAAGTTCAAGTTCATCAAAAACCACCACAACCACAAAAACTAGAGTTAAGAAGGTTTATACTTTGGCTGGCCAGAAGCATGATCCTCCTGAAGAGGTTGTCCTAAAATGATCTCAAATCTCTGATTTTTCTTAAAACATGTCTCTAATATTTGATTTTACTCAATGGCCTTTTTTTTTTTTTGACAGAGGGAGCCATTACGAATATTCTATGAGTCTCTGTCAAAACAGATACCAGCAAGTGAAATGGCAGAGTTTTGGTGAGGCTTCCTTCTTCTAATATTACTACTTGCATATTATATAACTTCATGGAGAGAATAAGAATGAAAAGCTGCAGTTTTGAATTTGTATAACTGTGCAAGTCTTAAACCATGAAGGTCAAACAGTTTTCTTTGCAGTATCTGTTAGGAGTTTTTTATATGTTGAATAGAATCCCTGCCTCCCTGTCCCTGACTAATAATGTAGGATTGTTATTCACTAGAACTAGAAAGGGAATCCTGGAACCACTTTCATGTTGCTAAGTTCAAAGTCTAATCATCTTGATGCATTTTGGAGCTTAGGTCATGTTGAAATCATCCTCTATCTTTTGATAGTGGATCTTCAAATCATTTATGTGATGCTTAACAATTGTAGGCATTTCATTATTAGGACAATACTGCGCCATAAACTTTGCTTGACTTGATCTGAATGAAAGCAATCAATTAATCTTCATTAAATGAACTTCACAAATTTATTTAAGTGCTATAGGGATCGGCTCAATGTAACATGCACAAGTAACTCCTGCTATATATTTACTTAACCAATGTTTTCTAAAAGTGTTGGAGGACATTAATGACAACTTTATAGTTAAGTTAGAAAATAAGCTGGTTAACCAGTTGTGACTTTGCTGTTCCCTAATTCACTGGCTTTTAACTGCCAGAGAATTGACTTGTGATGCAGGTGACAAGAGATACCAAAACAATGGAAGTAGTCTATGTAAATATGCATCTCTCCCTTGTTAATAAGTACCGAGAAAAATAGTTTTGTTGCTTCTTTCCTGTATCACATACTCAAGTGATAATAAGTTTATTACTTGTTTTGATGACTGCTTTGAGCCAGAGATTTTTAAGCAAAAACTGCAAAGGTCTCTGGGGTTCAGGCCAATCCCAATCCAAAGATTTTGTGAGGGAAATAGCGGTACTTGATTGAGGAGGAAAACATGATGCGTGATATTTTTCACTAGGTGGGAGTTTTTTTCTTAAAGTATCTAATAGCAAAGTTGATGGTTATCATTCTCAATGTACAACAAAGGAAATTTCTCTCTCTTGCTGATAGAAAGGTCAACGACTTCTCTGTCTAAAAAAGTTCTTCTCTGGTCTATTCCTGTTTTGCATTGTAACTTTATAGAAGGAAGAAGGTTTTACTTCAGATTGACAACTACTGTTTCCTAATTCGCGCATTTTGGATGATAAACTGGAATATAAGTTTTGGTGATTCTCGGTGAAAATTATGGTTGGCGGAGAGACTTGATGGTTCAATTGTTTAGCAAGCGTGTTCACCAATCCCACTATTGGAAGAGAGGATATTGGAGATTGAGGATCCTAAAAGAGTAGTTGGAGAAATGTTTGATGGTTTCCATTTAACTGATTAGCAAAAATCATTGGCCACCTCTGATACGCTGACAAAGCAGGTAAGATTGCAGTGGAGTGTTTGCTAGCCAGAAAATGTAAAGACTCTGAACCTTGTTTGTTTATGATTGTCTTTCACGTATATGCAACAGTTGTTTAAAATGGTTACACTGGTCATGAGAGTATTGATTGGGAACACAACTAGAAGTCTGTAAGTCTTGAGGCTGCAATCTTCTCTTCTCAATCAAATAGAGGAAAGGATACTTAAAGTAGTTTAATCTTATTAAAGCAAGTCTGAAGTCATTCTCTTAGATAGATGCATTCTCCTGCTGCTATCATACTTCTCTTTCATTTGCCAACAATCTAAACAAAGGAATTCTGTATTGCACTTTGATGTTCTTTACCATTATTGCTTCAACAGGGTTTTATTACTGAAGTAAGGTAGATTCGGTTAACTGTCATCATCATGACTAGTCTTAGGCCTGACATTTCATAATGGAGCTATAGCCACCTCAATGAATGAAATTTTCTGAAAAATGGTCCATATTTTCTTTGAAAGTCACAATCTGTGCTTATGAAAATAGGCTTTGGAGATTACCTGTGAATCCTCAATGAAGGAACAATGGTTATTTCTTCAGGGACCAAAGAGGTTCTTGCTCCAGGGTTTCTGGTGAAGAAAAATATGCCTTATGAAAGTGCCTCCAAAGCAAGGCTTTCCATATTCTGGGTTGGTCTATTGCTATGATGGTTCACTGTTCCCTGTTGCTATTTGGAAAATATCTGTCATTTCAGCCTACTATAAAAAACAGTCTTGATGCAATCATTCTTGTTATGTTGTGCATTTACTTCATTCTTGTTAGCCTTATAATCAGTGTTATGGCCTCAATATTACTTCATTTCTCTTAGGCTTTAATTCCCATGGTCCAGCATAGCGTATATCTAACATCTCCTCTAATAATATCAATATCATCTATTCATCTTTTCATTTTGTTGAACATAAGCATGCAATTTTGTTGGATGTGGGGATGATACACAAGTTACCAGTGTTTCTGTTCCAGTCAACAATGTCATAGGAATTCTTTTTGCCCTTGTAATTCCTTGAGTGCTATATTTGGGGAATGGACAAAGGAGGACTTCATTTACCTGATACCAGCTAGTTTGAGTTAAATTTAGTTCCCTGGATCCCATATATTTTGGATGCAAACAGTTTCTATGTAACTATTTGTGAATAATTGTGCAAACCTGGTGATAAATTGTTCTTTTATAATCTGCATTTTTCAATTTGTATTGCCTTTAACACAATTGATACCGGTAGAAGTTTATTCCTGAATCAAATTGATTTAAGGGTTCCATCTACTCCTAAGGATATTGGATGAAGAATTCTAAGTATTTCAAAAGATGGACCATGATATTGTTTTCCATTTTTAAATAACATTGTAAAACATTCTGCTGGATACATGCCAATTTTCTAATCTGTGAATAGCACTTAGTTATATAGAAGTAACACGGTTCATTTTACAGGATGATGGAACATGGCTTGTTGTCCCCTGAAAGAGCCAGAAGAGCATATGAGAAGAAGCAGAGGAGGCAGAAGGAGATTCGGACTGGCACTCCAGTTAAATCTTCTAAACCAATTAGCAAACCTGAGAGTTCACAGAGGCAGCAGCTGGCATCAAAGAATGGAGATGTGAAGGCCAAGAAAAGAATTAACAATGATAAAGAGGATGATGATGACGACTTCATTTTAAGTCCCAAGAGAAGGAAAGGGTAAGAGAAAAACCTCTCCTGGTCTGTAGTGCTGTATTTCTAGGAATCACTTCATTTAAATTCCTTTCACAATTAACTGCAAAAAAACTGGCTTTGTGAAAACGCTAAAAATAATAGACTTGATATTCTTTATGCTTTCTAACGTATTGAAATAATAAGCAACGACAAGTTCCTGACATGTTCGGTGCATGCTTTTATGTTTCATGATGTGAAGATCTGACTTCATATGGCTGCCATACTCAAGAAATAAAGGCATTGAATTATATACTTGCAATTTATTCTGATTTCTAACTTTTAGACTCTTTTGAGTTTGTTTTGTTCATATTAGAACACATTTTCATTGCGAAATGCACCTTATAACTTTAACCAAAGCTGTCACCACATTGTAACCTCCTCCTTTGGTTCAAAAAGCTATTTAACTAGCAATTATCAAAAACACAATTTTAAGGTCACTCTGCGCCTTGTATACACATATGCACAAATATCCCGGTTATTATTTCTCTGTGCAGTAGAATTGGAAGATGAGTGGATTGCTACATGACAATGCCCTAAAAAATTTTCTATAGAATCCTGCTTTGAGATTAACCCATTTCTACACATCAGAAAAGCCAGGAGTTTGTGTGATATAATTTCCATATTGATGTTTTGCCTTTAGGGTCAGGAAAAAATTTTCTCGAAACCTGATTTGTTAGACATTTCTTGAGTAGAATGGCCAATGATGAATTGGACAGGATAAATATCATTGATAAGCAGAGGACAGATGACTAGAATAAATTTTGACAATAGCATTAACCAGTGAAAAATATTGGAATGCAAAGTCCTTGTTCCATGTATTTCTGGCACCCTGTTTGTTGAGGATCATCATCTGTCTTAAATTCACACATTACTGGTAGCATTCATGTTCCAACGAAAGAAAACTTGAAGACCATTACGCCAGCATTATGGAGGACGTGGAGAGAAGAACCGAGTTTGTTAATGCCACACTGGCAGGTAAGACAGAGCAGTCATGCATGCTTCAAATAGATTTTAGATACATCGAAGGGTGTACTGAGTTCAACAAACATGAATTGAACATGAAGATCTTAGATTTTGTTTGAAATTATATGCATGATGAGGTCCCACGTTTGCTATATTTATGATGAATGTGTAGATTTTAAGCTGCATATCTTGCATGTATGGGCTGTGCATATTTATAAACACCACCCTGCACAAGTCTGCTTGCACATGAACTGCATGTGAATTAACAGAATTGTTGAATAGGAAGATTAACAAAGAGAAATAGCTGATCTTGTGTTATTCAGGTCCCACTTACTATGCCTGGAATTAATGAATAAAACAAAGTTATATTCATGAATCATCTTTGTATGGGCAATGCATGTGACTATAATCGGTGAAGCTGCATGATTCAGACCATAGACATTGGTGTTTCCTTCTTCCCCTCCTGACTCTAATGCAGAGCAGCACCGGCCATTAATGACTTGCCCAAAGTAGTAAACATTTTTCTTGTTAAAACTGTTTGATATTACTGAGTAGGGATCAGATTGTGGATATAGAACTACAAATTTACTTCAGGTTAAAATGAGAAAGACTGACAACATAGAGAAAGAACTTTTAATTAATATCAGGAATCAGGAAGTTCCCAGAGACTTTGTTGAACGATAATGAACATAATTATGATTGAGTAGCTCATTTATAGGATGCAAGAATTTGTTGGATTTGACACTCCAGCCTGGTTTGAGTGGCTGTCAATTGTAAATGCTTAGTTTTAAATTATATATATTATATATATAAGAAAAGATGAAAAAATGTGAAGAAAATGAATGTAGAATTATAGATGCAGGAAGCATGACAGTTAATGAAGGGAGCCATGAATGTTCACAAGTGGCAGAGTCTCTGGGCAGTGGAAAATGGTGATTTAAAGAAATGGGTATTTTTGAGGGTCCAAAACACCAACTCATGGGACAGCTAGGGCTGCAAATACCTGGGTTTTGGACAAGAAACTTTTGTCGTCTATTTCGGATTATGGCCCAAAAATTTATTAGAAACTGCGTAAATGTTGGTTTTTGTTTTATTGATTATTGACTTCTCCTTTGAGTTTGATGCAACTTGGGCAACAGTTTTGCCGCGTTTTTCTTCAGTTTCATGCTACCAATCACTCAATTTTCCTTCAAACAGAAAAAAAAAATTTCCCAGAATGTTTCTTATTTTGATTCATAGAATTTTGGGTGAAAATAATGAACGAATTAACCAGCCAATTCCAAGTCTGCAAAGTTTTCATGATGACTGGCTGCAGAGGAAAAGAGAAAAGGCTATGATCGATGATAATTGGTGCAATTTCACCACAAAATTGGTCAGCAGAAAGAAAAATGATGATGAATCATGATTATAAAAGAACAAATGATAAATACAGTAAAAAGTTAAATGTACGGGGAATCAATATTAATTCACATATCCAGTGTACAAGATTTCTTGTCTCATAAATAGAGAGCTTTTGACCCTTCTACCCAAAAAAAAAAAAAAAAACCCCCAGTTTTTCTGATGAACATAAAGAGTTACATAATAAAAACAAAGATAATTGCTATAGTATATATGAACATGCTGTCCTTAAGGTTTTCCCTCCGTTCATCGTCAACCAAAGGTGGACCTTTTCCCACACAAAAACATGAAAACATTACTCCTTGAGAACCGGTTTCTCAAGCAGTTTTGTTGTTAAAATAGAACAGAATTAATATTGTACTGCAAAAATTATCAAATCTTTTACTACCAAAGAGATCAATGTCTGTGGTACAAAAAAAAAAAAAACGAACATGTTAACTCGATCATTAATTAAATCTCTAGCTAGTCTTCAACATAGTATACCATAAAGATTGGTTAAAAAATAAAAACTATTTTTACCATTTTATTTCAGTTTGGCCGTACGTAAAGTTAAAATCAATGGAAAAAAATGCATACCCTGGCTGAGTTGATGTGTTATCGTCGTTTTCACATTGATGACCAGCTCAGCTTTGCCCCTTTCAATTATTGATGTTTTGTTTTGAATATCCCCAAAGCTTTCCAATGCCTCAAATTTTTTTGGGTGTGGCCCTAATTAAATATATTTCTTCTAAACTTCTCACAGTTTTCCTTTGCCATTAGTACTTCCATGGAAAGTTGGAAACATTGAACAGATGATCAGTGAATCATCAGCAACGTACAATTCAAACAAAACAAATTCAAAGTCATTCATCATCTGTATGATGAATATATATCATCTATATATATCTATAGCCATATCTTTACATTTCTACATTTTATAACTTGCTCGAAAATCCCAAGAATTTTGGGAAATTTGAATGAAAAACTGATGATATCATTCATTTTAATTAATCTTTTTTTTATATGTTACTAGCTAGTACATAATGATATAGTACTATAAATAATAAAAATAATAGAGAAAAATGAAACAACCAACTTTAGGGCATATTAATTGCAAGGGGTAGATATATATGTTAGGTGCATGATCTTGCTATTGGTGCACAGGGGAAACTCTTAGGTGTACGCAACCACTAAATCCATAAACCGTCCTAAACCACAGCTTCCATCTAAGTACTTTCTCTAGATTTAGGGCTACCTCCTAAATCTTTTCTGTTTTCGATCCATATATATTGCCAAAGCCAAACAATACAAGTAAAATAGCTTGATTGCTATAAAAAAATATGCTACTATTCTTTAGTATTTTAATTCTAAACATAGACTTTAAGATAATAAGAAACTAGCTAGTGATCCATGTCATCATTAAGACTGCAATTATCTTCAATTTGAGCAATTTTTACACGTATATAGCTAGGTTTTTTTCCCCC
>AWWV01006309.1:0-19655 GCA_001974805.1 Corchorus capsularis
CGACCATACCCTTCCCACTGAACGCTATCCCTTAGCGCCCTCTCCCTGTAAAGAGAAATTGAATTTTACACCATTTTCTTTTTCAAGATATCCGACACCATTCGGATTTCGCTCATTGTTTAAGTGCCAACGAAGAAATTTACTATCAACCTCATCGACCTCGGACAGGACAAATATCACCTCATCGATATTTCGCATCCTATAAATGATTGGAAGGATTTGATCCCCCAAGCTATACATTGGTCGAATTGATCCGATATGGAATTTTATATCCACATAATTCCCAAGGTTGCAAGCCAATGCTGGGCCGCACGCAGCCAATCCAAGAATTGAAAAAGCAAGCAGGGATTTCATTTTATTCAGATTCATGATGCCTTTATTTCTACAGATCAAACGTTTCCGCAAAATGGATGATAAATTTCCCTGCATCGACACCGCAGCGCGCGAGACCCATCGAGTTCAAGACATTTTTCTCAGCTCACTTACTCTAGCGTGATTTAATTTCTCCAATCCACAGAATCGTCAACTTGACCCTCTGATACATAATCCACAACAATTGGTGTGCCCCGCCCCGACGGAACCGAGTCATTTTTCGAACAGAGGGGGTCAGCAGTCTTGGCAACGCGCGCGCTGCCTCAGCCGAACGAACGTTCGCTGTCCGTGCCTGGCCGTTTGTAGAACCACCGCCCCGGCTCCAGAAAGGCAAACGGCGTATTGGGTCGAGTGCAAACATCGAGAAAGCGCCAGCCCTCTTTCATATACAACGCCCCAAAGCACTCGTTGCGATCCGTCCAGCCTTCCCACAGGCCGGATTCCGGGCAGATCATGCCGGTGCGCAAGCCCATTTCTGAATATTTAAGGCGCTTCTTTTGGTTGCGCTCTTCCAATGCGAGGGAGGCAAATACCAGCGGCCGATGTCGAGGGTTCGCAAATCCGTCGTCGCCTCAAAATCCGCCAAATCGGGTTCATCGCCAGCAGCCTTGTATCTCACATCATTGTCACATCAAATGGAGAGTCATCCGGCATCGGTAGCCGATAGTTCAAGCCGACAATATCTTGTCTTGGTGACATTGGGTTGGGCGGGTTGAAGTACCTCAACTTCTCTTCCCGATAACCATCAATCAACTCCCCTTGCTGAACCCTCTTCAAACCAAGGCGAGACTCAAACAATTCCCGCGGGATGTTGGATGTGATCCATGCCTGCGTGGTTAACCTGAACCCTCTTGAGTTACCGGATTTATTATTCTCTAACTCCTTATCAAGGTAAAAATTGAAATGAAAATCTTTGTATCCATAAATATAGGAAGAATCCTCCGGTGTTCCGGCTATGGATTTAGGTTGCCCAAGCTCACGATAAATATCATCTAAGGTGACTGTTCCCGCAGCCCACCGAATCCCAAGACTCGTCACTCGCATGACCTGTTCACGTTGATCCTCCGTCATGTCACGTTGCGGCGGCATACCCGGGGGGCGATAGTCTTTTTTTACTTGATCAGTTTGCATTTTTGGCATCTCCGCTGTTGCGTTGCCGGGCATTCCAAGCTGCAGCGTACAAGCGGCTACACTGATTTGCACCCATCCCATCAAGCGGCACCCCGTACTGCCAGTACGAGCCTGCCATATTGCCGCAGTAGAATGCGTCGTTTTCCCACGGGCGGGAATGATAGCCCTCACCACGTTCATCCTGAACCATACGTTCCACATCAATGGGTGTACCTCCTGCGCCAACGTCATTGAGTAATTCCTCTGCCTTTTTCTTCATTTCCATATACTCCTGGTCGAGTGCATAGGCATCAGGTGCATATTTTGGATACCACGGGGTTTTGTTATTTTTTATTTTCCCTTCAGCTTCTTTCTTAATAAAACCACAAACACCAAATGTATGCACCAATCGCCATCTGCTTAATGCCCGCCCTGGCTAGAGAGTCATCTGGGATGGCATATTTTCCCGACAACTCAGCAACATCCTTGGAAGGTGAGCCCTCGACAGCGCCAGCTAAGGGCCATTCCTTGATATTTGGAAGATCGGGGAAATACGCCTCCCCTCTCTGCGCCATGGCAAACATCCAGAAGAATTGCTGGCAATGGCGCGTTTCATGACACACCGTATCCACAAAATCCTGAAATTTTCGACTTTGCCTCCCATTTTTCTTTAACGGAAAAAATGGGGGCTAATGCGTAGCTGTAGAGCGCAAGCGTCCATGTCCCATGAGTGAAAACGCCTTTTGTGCCTTCGGTTTTGCCGATTAGTTCGTCAGAAATCACCACAAGGGGAACGGCGGCCTTAGGCAAGGCAAACTCTCCAGCAGCAGGGGAGGTCAGCAGTTTTCCAATGACGATCCTTAATTCGTTGGCCAAATCACTCACTTGATCTTCAAGTGGCAACCCCTGCAACACCAACCTCGGCTTCCTGCTCCCGAAGTAGTTGTCCCCCCACTGAATATCCTCCAGCAGCAGTTCCGTCATCGCCTTCGTATATTCCACAATCACCGGGAAGTTCAGTTGCCGGGGTGTCTTGGCATCCTGCGTGGTGTAGCGCAGCCCCCAGTTGTACGGCTTGCAGAGTGCGTAAAGCGGGCTATGCCCGAGGGGAGATGGCGCATCGTCGTTTTGCTGCGCCTGCTTGCCGCCCATCGGCTGGGATGCACGCTTTTCCGTGACGATCTCGGGCGGTGTGGTCTGCGCAGGCTGCGTCAACACAGACTCAAACATCGCCGCCGGGTTGTCCGGTGCCGTCGTTGTGCAAAACTCTCCACAGACGCCGTCTGCACTGCGTTGGAGAGCACCAACTGCAATTCCCCCGCATCGTTGGTGCGGCCCGAGATGACTTGCCCGTCTTCCAGCGTGATCCGGTAGGGCTGATCGGGCACGCGCAGGCCCATGCCGTTTTCCACCAGCACAAAGGGCTGCGCGATCTTGGCCTCGGACACCACCGTCATCGGCGCTTGCACGGGCTGGGCCAGCGGGTCTGCCGTGGCGTGCGTCGCCGCGTGCACCATGTACTGCCCGCCCGTGAAGCCAGTGATGCCGGCTTTGGAGATTTCAATAACCGAGCCGCCGCCGTTCAGGCGAATGCCTTGCTGGCCCGTCAGGTTGATCCAGTCAGCCTTGCTGATGATGTCCACCACCTTGTGGGCGATGACGCTGAGCTGATCGTTTTGTGCCTCGATCTCGACCCGGCCTGACGCCGCCGTGATTCGCACGCCGAGTTTGTAGGCGAACAGCGAGATTCGATCGCGCACCGTTGCCATCAATGAGCGCCCTGCGGAAAGGCTGATGTGCTTGCCCGAGGTGAGCGCGGTGTGCACGTCGCTGGCAACGTGCGTGCTGCCTGCGGTGGCCGTCTGAATGCCGGCCGGGCTGGCCAGCGTCAGGTGCGGCTGGTCAAACTCGGGGAAGGGTGCTTCAGGCGTGGCCGCATTGCCGCGAATGGCTTGTGCCTGTGCCTTGATGGCGGTGACTACGTCGTCCTGATTGACGGTGCCATCGTGCGCGAGGTGCTGCCGCGCGAGCTGGGCCTGCGTTTCGTGAATGTCGCGCGCCTGCGTCAGACGCTGTATGGCTTCGCCCGCGTCTTTTGCATGGCCACGTGCTTGCTCGCGCTTGTCGGTACTGATGAGCATGCCCAGACCCGAGCGCAGCACACCCCAGAGGTCGGTGCGTAACTCAAAGCCGCGCCCGCGCTCATCCTGTCGGCCTTGTGTACCGGCAATCCGCGTGTTGTAGCCGAGCGCCAGGTGCGATGTGCCGTGGTCACTGGCGATCTGCGCCTGAATCTTGCCCTGGGTATCGTCCATGACAACGGTATTGGACGATGCGTGCTGACCGAACTCCCGGCTACGAAATCCGGCCAGCGCGGCGTTGCCCGGCAGCGCATAACCGGGGTGGCGCCAGTGGTTGGTTGCGCTGCCGATGATGACCGGCAGGTCTGGGTCTCCGCCCACGAAGGCCACTTCCACTTCGTGGCCAATGCGGGGGCAGGAAGGTTGCGCCAAATTCTGACCCTTGCCATGGGCTGAGTACGCGCACCCACATGCTGTTGGGGGCATCGCCATGCTCGGACTTGCCTGCCCATAGGTAGCGGATAAGGACACGTCCTAGGCTGTCCGTCCAAGTTTCGCTTGCTGCTGGCGCCCCTGCCGGGGCGATCACCATTGCGTATTCCGTGCCGCCGATGTTGGGCTTGGGAACTGTGCGCGGTAGATAGAACAAGCACGATTGGGGCAGAAGTGTAAAGCTGGCGCTGTAGCGATACTGGCCAACCCCGGACGATTGCGCCACCTCTTCCGCCGTCAGCGTGGCGGACAGCACCGAGTATTCGCAATTGGCGGCTTTCTGCGGGTGCTCAACGATGTGAAGGGTGTACCCGGCCATGAGGCCGCGCAGGTTGCCCGCGCCCGAGACAAGGCGCGCCTGGCTGTGCAGCGCGTGCGCCATCACGGACGCCAGATACTGAGCCTCCTTCTCGGCCTCGTTGCCCGCGTCTGCGATGCCCGATGCGCCAGCCTTCGGCTGCGAGAAATCGCCCCACATGTCATGCGCTTGCTCGGTGTGCACGTGATCGTGCGGGGCGTCCGATCGGAACTGAAAGTCACCGCCACCAGCACGCGTGACCGCGCGTTTGATCGGGAGTAGTCATAGTCATTGATCGTGACCGGACCCGTGACGAGCTTGTTCGCGATCGACAAGGTGTGGATGGTTTCCTCGTCGGCCGTTTTTCGGCGGGCCCGGTGTAGCGAATGGTCTGATAGGCTTCACCGTGCCTCTGTAGCGCCCCGATCTTGTTGTTCAGCACCAGACAGTGCCGGCCATTCTCGTGCTTGAAGTGGTAGAAGATGCCCCACTCCTGCCATAACCGATGTAGGAAAACGGCATCGGACTCGTCATGCTGGCGCTGAACCTCGCGCAGCGGCCAATAGTCCATGCCCCATGGCGCATTGAGCCGATATTCCACGGCATAGGGGTAGGCTTCCAGCACCGCCCTCGTGATGTCCACACGGACATGTTATGGAACAGCCGCCGTTTTTGGCCGGTTTCCGCTAGCGATAGCCAAGGGCGCAGCCGGAACCGGTACAAGTAAGAGCGCTCGGTTTCCTCACCCAGCATTTCTGCCTGATCGATGATGGCGGAGATCTCTCGAACGCCTGCGCCAACGTTCTCCATGTTCACGCGCCCAGGCGCAAAACGCTGAATGCCCTCGATCTGAATATGGAGCGTGACTTCCTGCTGAGCAGCGCGTTCAGGTCGATGTTCGCTGCTTGTTCCAGGCTGACGTTCGGTGTGTTGGCCGTCCGACAGGTGAGCGTGTATTCAAATAGGCTGCCAATCGCCTCAGTGCCGTGCAGGTGTGCGGGGATGAGCAGCGGCTGTTTGATGCCGTAGGTCGGTAGACACTCGCCCACCAACTCCAAGGTACGCGCTTGATTGAATTTGAACATGCCGTGTTTGCGGTTCTATTTTTGAATGAGGGTCGCGCCGCAGCCGGTTTTGTCGCCAAGAAAGGCAACGCGCGTTCCATTATGTGTACGCTGGCCGATAGCGATAATCGGATAGGTGCCGCCACATTTTTTGCACTCAACCTGGTGACCATCAAGCGCAACCGCAATGCCTTGGTGTTTCAGATTGGTGGCCGCCTCGATGATTTTTCCGCCGTGGTCGGTTGTGTCTCCAAGCCGAGCGACCTCTCGGCCGTTGGCGTCTCGCATGATTTTTAGTTCTATTGTTTTTGGATAACCGATATTCTGGTCATCGCGTGCGGTTCAGGGGGATTTTTCAAGGAAATTTGCAAAATCACCATGGTGCAATCCGCCGCCTTTAAACACGGAAACACTGAGGCTCCCGCCCACGCTTGCTCATGTTATGCAGCGGGCTTGCAGGCGATTACCCCGCCCGCATCGTCTCCAACCGCCGCCAAGCTGCTTTGACGTCTCGCACCAAGTCCGCACACACCCACAAGTAGGTCGCATGCGTAGCACATCCAGATGCTGAAAGCGCTCGTTGCCGAGGTCTTCAATCACGCTGAACAGCGTATCGAGCTTGGCAATACTCGCATCGAGTTCATCGCGCGCAGCATCAATGCACGGTTGCAGACTGGGGGAAATGGGGATTGGGTGCCTCTCATCGGCTGATGTCTCCCTTGCGGGGGTGAGGAACCACCCACCGCAAGGGGTGGGTGGGCACACGGCGAGGTTGGAAGACCGACGAACAAGCAAGGCGGCAGGGCCGAAGCCCTCCCCGCCGCAGCCCGCCCGTATAGGCGAACGACGACGGCCGCAAGAACTTGAGTGCTTGCGGGCTTATTCGAACGAGCTTCCAAACTCGGCTGCGCCTGTCTGACGCGAGCCCGGGCAGTGAGCGAGTGCGCGCGTGGTTGCGCAAGGCGACCCAATCTGAAACTGCGTGCTCGGTTAAACCGACAAGACGCGCGCAATAAAGTCGGCTTTCGCCCGTCGATAGACATCCATCGGTTGCCCAGTGCAGGCCACCTTCAACGCGTTGAACGCCTCCACCAGCGCCGGATCACACAGCAGGCAGTCTCGAAACCCTACAAACACATCCAATTCCGAACCCCGCGCAACCAATTGCACGCCCAGGGGTGGATGGTGGCTGTCGTCCTTGAACGCAGAAAACTCCGCGCTGCGGAATGATCCGGTATTGCGCGCATAGCCTGTCGCCAGCAGCGCATCAACGCGGGCAACGTCTTCACGATTCACACGCACGCAAACATCCAGGTCGCCTTTGGTCAGACAACCTGGAATGGCCGTTGAACCGATGTGAACGATGTCAGCGGAAGGCGGCAACCGACAGGCCCACGCTGCAACGAACGCCGCAAACGCTGCGTCTGCCTGCGGTGCCACTTCGTCGTGTGCTCGCAGCACAAGCGTATCGACCGCCATGCCCTACGACTTCTGCACCGCGTACTTCCCCGCCCCCGTCACAGCCAGCAGGAACAGCCCGCCCATGATGCTGAGGTTCTTGTAGAACTGCACCATGTTGGCGGTCTGCATGGCGCCCTCCACGTTCCAGAAGGTGTGGGCAATCAGCGCGGTGCCCAGCACGAACAGCGCCATCAGCAAGGCCAGCGGTCGCACCCAGAAGCCGACAAGCAGCGCGATCCCCACACCGAACTCCATGACGACCGCGACGGCGGCAGCGAGCATCGGCATCGGTGCGCCCACCGTCCCCATATACCCGACGGTGCCCTGGAAACCGGTCAGCTTGCCCCAGCCGGAAATCAGGAACAGCAACATCATCAGCACGCGACCGAGCAGGATCAGCTCGTCGCGCCAACGTTCGACGAATGCGTTCATGGCAGTCTCCATAGCCATTGGTGATGCTTAAAGCTTAGGCGCTGGACTTGTTAAGTGTGGTTTCGAGCGCATCGAGTACCGCCTGAATCACTCCATGCCGCACATGCTCGCGCCGCTCGATCATGCCGACCGCGCGCACAGGCGTTTGCGGCGGCATGGGCAGCACGCGCAGGGCGGGATCGCTCTCCCAGCTTGCGCGGCGCAGGCGCGGCACCAGCGTCACGCCCACCTGCTGGCGCACCAGTTCGACAATCGCCTCGATCGAGTTGACCTCGATGAATTCGTTGACGGCCATGTGCGTCTTGCGCAGGGCGCGGTCGATGAGTGCACCGGTGCGTACCGCGCGGTCGAAGCGCAGGAACGGATGCGTGCGCAAGACCTCTTCTGCGCGGCCGCGCGTGTGGCGACCGGCCACGACGACCAGCGGCTCGGTGTAGAGCGGGTGCCAAGCCAGGTTGGCGGGCAAGCGCTCCAGATGCTCGACCACCAGCGCGCCATCCAACTCCCCCGCTTCCACCTGCTCGGCAAGCTCGCCGGACTTGCCCGTGATCAGCTTGACGTCGAGCCCCTTGTGCGCCTGCTTGAGCCCCGCCACGGCGTGGGCCAACGAGCCCATCACCGACACCACGGCGCCAATCGCGACAGCGCCGGCCAATTCGGTCTGGGGTTCATCGCCGATGCGCATGGCGTCGTACAGGCCCAGCAGGTGCTCGGCCTGGGGCAGCAGCGCGCGGCCATGCGCGTTGAGCGTGACCGTACGCCCGGAACGATCGAACAAGTCGCGACGCAACTCGGCTTCCAGCGCGCGCATCTGCAGGCTGACGGCTGCCTGCGTGAGCGCCACACGCTCTGCAGCAGCGGCAAACGAGCCGTGGCGTGCCACGGCAACGAAGGTGCGGAGAAAGCGAACGGTGCTCACAAGGGACTCACCAGCAGGCGTAGACGATTCTCAAGTTTTTCTTAAGCAATATCCAACGAATTTTAGCTTTATTAAATTCCACGCACCGCAAATAATCATCCGATCCATTGAGCCCACCTCCTTTCCCAAGCCATGTCCCACCGCTTCGATTGGCAGAACCCCTACCCCACCGTGCGCATTCCGCTGTTTGCGCGCAATGTTGTTTCCACCTCGCACCCGCTGGCGGCGCAGGCCGGATTGCGCATGTTGCTCGCGGGCGGCAGCGCGGTAGATGCGGCCATTGCAGCGGCGGCCATGCTCACGGTGGTGGAGCCCGTTTCGTGCGGCCTGGGCAGCGATGCCTTTGCCATCCTGTGGGACGGCAAGGAGCTGCACGGCCTGAACGCCTCCGGCACGGCACCGCAGGCGTGGAACCTGGATTACTTCCGCAACAAGTACGGCGAAGACGCAAACGGCACCCCCAAGCGCCCGACGCGCGGCTGGGATGCGGTGACGGTGCCCGGCGCCATCTCGGCCTGGGCCGCGTTGCACGCGCGCTTTGGCAAGCTGCCGTTTGCCGACGTGCTGGAACCCGCCGCGGAGATTGCTGAACGCGGCTACACCGTCTCGCCCATCGTCGCGCACAAGTGGGCGGCCGCCATTCCTGATCTGCAGAACCAGCCGGGTTACGCACAGGCTTTCATGCCGCACGGCCGCGCGCCGGAAGTGGGGGAGAAGTTCCGGTTGACCGATGCCGCCATCACACTGCGCCGCATCGGCCAGACCAACGGCCGCGACTTCTATGAAGGCGAACTCGCCGAGCGCATTGCCGCATATGCCCGCGAATGCGGCGGCGCCATGACCGCGCAAGACCTGCGCAACTATCAGCCCGAGTGGGTCAAGCCGATCACCAAGCGCTACCGCGGCTACGACCTGCACGAAATCCCGCCGAACGGCCAGGGCATTGCCGCGCTCATCGCGCTGGGCATTCTCGACCGCTTTGATCTGGGCGCCATGCCCGTCGATTCGGCCGATTCGCAACACCTGCAGATCGAGGCGATGAAGCTGGCGTTTGCCGATCTCTACAAGTACGTGGCCGATCCGCGCTCAATGGAAGTCACGCCCGAGCAGATGCTCGACGATGCGTACCTCGATGCGCGCGCCAAGCGGATCGACATGGGCCGCGCGCAGGTGCCAACCTTCGGTATGCCGCGCGCCGGCGGCACGGTGTACCTGACCGCCGCGGACGAGAACGGCATGATGGTCTCGTTCATCCAGTCCAACTACATGGGCTTCGGCTCGGGCGTGGTGGTGGCTGGCACGGGCATCAGCCTGCAGAACCGTGGCTTCGGTTTCTCGATGGATGCACGCTCGGCCAACGTGGTGGAAGGCGGCAAGCGCCCGTTCCACACCATCATCCCGGCCTTCCTCACCAAGGATGGCAAGCCGCAGATGAGCTTTGGCGTGATGGGCGGCGACATGCAGCCGCAAGGCCACCTGCAAACGCTCGTGCGCATGCTCGACTACAAGCAGCAGCCGCAGGCCGCGTGCGACGCGCCGCGCTGGAAGGTCAACCGTGATTTCACGCTCGACGTGGAAGCCACCATGAACGCCACCACCGTCGCCGCACTGGAAGCCCGCGGGCACAAGCTCAAATCGGTGACCGATCCGTATATGGATTTCGGCTCGGGCCAGTTCATCTGGCGCCTGTCGGACGACGCTGACCACGGCTACGTGGCCGCCAGCGATAGCCGCCGCGACGGGCACGCTGTGGGCTTCTAGACAACGCCACACAAGCACGCTGCTTCGTCGGCTGGGCCGAAGCAGCGTGTTGCAGTTCCCATAAAAAACATGACCCGGCCGGCACCAAAGGAACCCGCATCATGACCGCCCCCTCTGCGGCAGGCGCGACTGCGCCCGCTCGCGCTGTAAAAACCGATGCGGCCCCACGCACGCCGCATCGTCATCTCGTCGTCGATCGGCAATGCGCTGGAGTGGTACGACTTTCTCGTCTACGGGTTCTTTGCGTCCATCATCGGCAAGCTGTTCTTTCCGGCGGATGACGAGTGGGTGTCGCTGCTTTTTGCAGTGGGCAGCTTTGGTGTGTCGTTCATCACGCGGCCGGTGGGCGCGATCGTGCTCGGCATGTATGCGGACAGGAAGGGACGCAAGGCCGCACTGACGCTATCGATCCTGTTGATGATTGTCGGCACGCTGGCGATTGCGGTCATGCCGAGCTATCAGCAGATCGGCATCATCGCGCCCGTCACCATCCTGCTCGCGCGCCTGGTGCAAGGCTTTGCGGTGGGCGGCGAGTTTGGCAGCGCGACGGCGTTCATGGTGGAGCACAGCAAACACGGGCGCGGCTACTACGCAAGCTGGCAGTTTGCGAGCCAGGGCATTGCGACCATCCTCGCCGCTGGGCTGGGCGCACTGCTCACGGCATCGCTCGCGCCAGCGGACCTCGAGGGCTGGGGCTGGCGCCTGCCGTTCATCTTCGGCCTGCTGATCGGCCCGGTTGGTTTCTATATCCGCCGCCATCTGGACGAAACGCCTGAGTTCGTTGCCGAGCAGAAGAAGACGACGGTGGACCCACAGGCCTCGTTCAAGGCGCAGTGGACCAACCTGCTGCTGGCGGTGGGCGTGGTGGCGCAGTCCACCGTGTCGGTGTACGTGTTGCAGCTCTACATGCCGACGTATGCCGTCAAGCAACTGCATCTGCCGGCCGCGCAGTCGTTCGCGGTGGTGGTGCTCAACGCGGGCTGCAGTTTCTGCTGTCGCCGGTCATGGGCGCGCTGTCCGATCGCATCGGCCGCATCCGCATCATGCTCACCACGTCGGTGCTGATGATCGTGTTGATCTATCCGATGTTTGCGCTGCTGCGCGCGTATCCGACCATCGGCGCGTTGCTGGCGCTGCAAGCCGTATCGGGCATCTTCAAGGCGGCGTATTCGGGGCCGATGCCGGCGTTGATGTCGGAGATCTTCCCCACGCGCGTGCGCTCGACGGGGCTGTCGCTCGGCTACAGCCTGGGCGTGACGCTGTTCGGCGGGTTTGCGCCGTTCATCGTCACGTGGCTGATTCACACGACGGGCGATACGCTGGCGCCGAGCTACTACGTGCTGACAGCGGCCGTAGTGAGCGGCATCTCGCTGACGATCATCGCCTTGCGCCATCGCAAGGCTGGGCGCGCTTCCTGAGCATTTACGCTTTCTTTACGCCGCCTCACTGCCCTTTTTCACGCTTTTTACGAGCGAACCGATACGGTGTCGCCATGTTCAACGACTTGGCGATGCCAGCCACCGCCTTCGCATCATGGGCCGATCCATGCTTCTGTCTTCGCTCGTTCCGCAGCTGCTGCCGCCCTCACCGGCAGCCGCCTCTCGTGTGGATTCTCGCGTGGTTGCCACGCCGGCACGCCAGTACGTGTGCCTGCGTGTAACGGTGCCAAGCGATGAACCCCATGCGGTTCGCCGTCAGTTGCATGCATTGCTGGGCGATGCGCTCGGCCTGTACATCGTCCAGCACGACGCGCGCCGTCACACCATCAGCGTGGATCTGGAACTCGTACACGCTGATGTGGATGTCGTCATCGGCGCCCTGCTGCGCGGCCTGCCGCGCGCCACGCTCGGCCGCATTACCCCGCTCAAGCGCGGGCATGCCCACCTGCTGCACTGAGGCGCGCCATGTTCTCGGGCATCTGGATTCCGCTGGTCACCCCCTTTCACGACGATAAAGTCGACACGGCTGCGCTACGCCGGCTGGTGCGCCACTACCAGGGCGCCGGCGTCGCAGGCTTTGTCGCGCTGGGCACCACGGGCGAAGCCGCGCTGCTCTCGCAGATCGAGCGCTACACCGTGCTGGAGACGATCGCTGAGGCATGCGACGGCCGCACACCCTACCTGATCGGCGTGGGCGCGGCCGACACGCGCGAGGTCTGCGCACAGATCCGCCACTACGAGCGTTGGAACAGCGCGGGCTATCTCGTGCCACCGCCCTACTACGTGTGCCCGTCGCAGGCGGGCTTGCGCTGGCACTACACGCAGGTGGCGGCCAGCACGTCGCGCGCGGTGGTGCTCTACAACGTGCCCAAGCGCACGGGCGTGGCTATCGCCCCGCATACCGCGCTGGTGTTAGCCGAGCAGGCCAACATCGTCGCCATCAAGGAATGCGTGGCCGACAACTTTGGCGCGCTGCAAGGCGGGCCGCTCGATGTGCTGAGCGGAGATGACAGCGCGCTGCTCGACTGCCTCGCGCACGGCGGCGCTGGCGGCATTCTGGCCGGGGCGCATATCCGCCCGGAGTTGTTCGTAGCCTTGGTGGACCACTATCGCGCAGGCCGTGTCGACGAGGCCAGGCGTCTGGCCCAAGCACTCGCACCGCTGGCTGCGCTGCTGTTTGCGGAGCCCAACCCGGCGCCGGTCAAGGCGCTGCTGGCCGAAGTCGGACACATCGGCGGGCAGACACGCGCACCGATCCTGCCGGTCACGGAATCGTTACGCCGCCGCCTGGTGGCAGCCTTGCAAGCACTGGAGACCGTCGAGGCCGACCGCGCATTGCGGCTCGCCTGATGTCTGCGTTCAAGGCGCCGCTTACGCGCCCTTGTACCAGTGCGCATTCCACGCACTGGTCGCCCTGCGATGCGTGACGTGTCGCGAGCCGCGATGGTGGCGGCGCGGCGTGCTCGCGACGGGGCCGTCGCTGTCAACGTCGTCGGCAAATTCCGTCGCAGCGACGGTATGCGTGGTGGCGGGCGATGCTTGCGAGTAGACACGCTGCTCCATGCGGTCACGTGCTGCCTCCACAGGATCCGGCTGCGCGGCCTGAGGCGTTGCAGCGCTGGCAGGGGTCGCCGCCATCGCCACACTCATCGCGTCGCTGGCCTGCTCGGCGGTGGGCGTATGCCCCGCCAGACTGCGTACCCACGGCGCATGCGCCATCCCTACATAGATCGCCCCCGTCACCGCAATGAATGCAGCCGCCACGTTGGTGAATGCACCATTGACGATGGCACTCGAAGCACGCACCCACCAGGGCTTGTGCTCGACCTGTGCCTGCGGCACGTCGGCCACCTCCGTCGGGTCGACGTAGGTGGCAGCCGGTTGCGGGGCATTGATGGGTTCGGGTGGCTGGGTGGTAACGGAAGCGGGCAAGCGCATGGCGAGAACTCAAGATCCTGGATCGGCAACAACGCGTGTGCCGATCGTTATTCGGGAACTGCCGCATGACGGGCGCGTGACAGCGTAAAGCTGCCGGGCGGCCCCGTCGCGGCGATCAGCCATCCATAGCAAGTTCCTTGCCGGGCGTTGTGCGTTGCGACAAACACCCGCCAACCCTTGTCGGTGCTCGCCCTTGCCCCAGAAACAGACGATTTGGCCATCCGACGGAGTGCCCGTGCGCATGCAAGGCAGGTAGACTTTGCAAAGTTTACCGGGTGTGACACCCGAGTCTGCACATCAAGGAAATCCAGGGAGAACGACGTGCGTTGGGATGACATGCGCGAAAGCAACAACGTTGAGGATGAACGCGCATCCTCGGGCGGTGGATTTGGCGGTGGCGGCATGCGGCTGGGCATCGGCGGCATCGCCATCGTGGCGGTGGTCGGCCTGCTGATGGGCAAGAACCCGCTGGAAATCCTGGGCATGGTGATGCAGGTGTCGCAAAACGCGCCCACCACGCAGAGCACACAACACGCGCCAGCCCGCCCCACCGGTGAGACCGACAACGACCGCAGCAAGCAGTTGGTCTCTCACGTGCTGGGCGACACCGAAGACACCTGGACGCAACTGTTCAAACAGGCCGGCCGCGCATATCAGCCGCCCAAGCTGGTGCTGTTCCGCCAGGGCATCCGCTCGGGTTGCGGCGACGCCACCTCGGCTGTCGGCCCGTTCTACTGCCCCGCCGATACCAAGGTCTACCTGGACCTCGGCTTCTTCGATGAGCTGCGCCGCAAGTTTGGCGCGCCGGGCGACTTTGCGGCCGCCTACGTTGTCGCGCACGAGGTGGGCCACCACGTGCAGAACCTGCTGGGGGTGTCCGATAAGGTCAGCCGTGCGCAGGCAGGCAAGTCGCAGGCCGGGGCCAATGCGCTGTCGGTCAAGCTGGAGTTGCAAGCCGACTGCCTGGCCGGCGTTTGGGGGCATTTCGCGCAGAAGCGTGGCCTGCTGGAACGTGGTGATCTGGAGCAGGCACTCACCGCCGCCCACGCCATCGGCGATGACACCCTGCAGCGTAACGCCGGCCGCAGCGTCACGCCCGATGCCTTCACGCACGGCACGTCGGAGCAGCGCATGCACTGGTTCCGCCAGGGCTTTGATGGTGGCGATATCCGCCAGTGCGATACGTTCAAGGCCGGGGCAGATGCCTGATCGGCGCGCATGAAAAAAGGGCGTGCCCGCAACAGGCACGCCCACGAATCTGTACAACTGCCGACTTACACGTGTTGTACAGAGACTGATCGAAGCGCCACACCGTTCTGGTGCGGCGCCCGCTTCTCCCCCGCTTTAGTTGTACGTATAGATCGTGCTCTTGGCGCTGTTGTCCAGCATGCGGTAGCTGAAGTTCAGCGAACGTGAGGTGCTGGTCGTCAGCGCTGGGACTTGCTGTCCGCTCGGCAGACTGATGACCGCCGACGTGGCCCCCTTCGGCACTGCAGTCTGCGCGCTGTAAGTGCCGGCAGAGTCGATGGTGACCGCCACACCACCGATTTGCTGCGCCGAAACGTTCTGCACCCAATCCACCGTCAACGACGTCAGCGGACCGCTCAAACTGCTGTTGGTCGGATCCAGCGCTGCGAGCGACTGGCTCCCGGGCGTATTCCACGGCAGATTGATGCCCTGCGTTGCCGCGACGAGGTCCGTCAGAAGCGTCTTCTTGATGCTCAGGTCCGGGCTCGCCGCGTTCGTGTTCGAGCCGTAGAACAGCGCGATCGTGTACTTCACCCCTTTGGTCACGGCGGTGGAGTCGAGGTTGTCGCCAGACTGCGCCCAGGTAACGCCGCTGGGGTTGGCGCTCACCGGTTGAGAGGCCGCTGAACCGCTGATCCCCATGGTCTTGGAGATCCAGAAGTTCGGGCAGTTGTAGGTCGGCGTTTTGGTGGTGGACGTATTCCCGCACTGGTAGGTGGTGGGAATCGCTCCTGTCTTGTTAGCCAGGTCCATGTAGACCTGGCCGCTCACCACCGGCGGAATGAAGACCAGCCCCGCCTGCGGCAGCCCCGGGCCCGTCACGATCGCGTAGCTCAGCGTGCCCTTGCCGCTGATGACGGAGCCAGGGCCTGCCGCATTGATCAGGAACTGGACCCCATTGCGGAAATGGCTGAAGTTTCCGGAGCTTGGGTTGAACTGCTCGACGCGTCGGATCACCGTCTTGGCCGTGATATCCACCGGCTGCTGGTTACCCACCAGCCACCAGTTGGATGCATGCGCGCTCGATGCCCCTGCTGCAATGAAGCGCGCCACCGTGATCAGGTTGCCCGGGTTGCCGGTTGGCGTCCAGGTACTTGATATTCACGGTCGCTTCATCCTGCCCGGACGCGTTCGACGCTGCCGGAGAGAACGCGATGATCTCGGGCACGCTGAACTGCGCGCCCGTCATCGTGCTAGCGGTCAGCAGGCTGTAGAGCCACTGCCCGCCGTTGTAGCCGTTGTGCAGGAAGGCGATGCCGCCCGTGTTGCTGGTGTCCGACACGATGTTCTGGCAGGCCGCACCAAACGACGTCACGGTGGCGCCGCCCTGGTTGGCAGGCACGGTGGTGTCGGTGGCCACCGCGCGCTGCGCAACGGGCTGCGCGAAACAAGTAGTCAATGCGCTCGCCATGGCCTGCACACCCTGCGTCAGGGTCGAAACATTGGCCGCCGGCGCAGGGAGCGTGGAACCACCGCCGCTGGCTGTAGCCAGCGGCACCGGCGGTGCAGTGCTACCGACCGTCGACAGCTGCAACTGGCCGTTGCTCGGGTCTTTCGACACCTTGACGATATCGAGCACCTGGTCGGCGGTATTGCCGCTGGAAGATGCCGTGGCGGCTGAGATGCTGGTACCGAACGGGTCATAGTTGGCCGGCGCGCCAATGGCGCTAAGCACGGACGCCAACTGCGCGACCACATTGGCCGTCACCGTCTTGAGCGCCGTGGCGTCCACCGTCTTGGAGCTGACCACGGTGAGCGGATTGCCGTCGGGTGAGAGCTGCGCAACGATGGCGGTCGTCAGCGGCGTGGCATTGAGCGTGAGCGGCGAGCCTGCGGGCGGCGTGACGGTGGTCACGCTCACCAGCGGTGCGGAGTTGCCCGTCGGGTCGGTCACCACCACGAAGAACGGCGCGGCCTCGCCCGCCTTCAACGTGCAGGTGTACGCGCCCAGCGCGGTGGTGGTGATGGCGGTTTCCACGCACGGTGAATTGCCGGCGCTGTCCGTCACGGCCACGTTGCCGTTGGGCAACGCGCTACCGGTGGCGGCCGTACCCGTCAACGACGCCGAGGCAGGTGTTGTGGTGCCGCCGGGCCTGGTCGAACTGCTGTCCGATCCGCCGCAGCCTGCCACCAAAAGTGCCACTGCCAATGCTGCCGCCGTCAAGGCAACAGCGCCCATATGCCGGCCGCGGCCGGTGCTGTTCGTTTGCATGAGACCCCCGTACGTTGGTTCTACCGATGTCCCGTGGATTGAACCGGGTGCGCTCTGACGGCGCATGCCGGATGCCGCAATGGCTGTCCTTGCCACCGCGACACGCCGGTCATCGTAGAAACGTCAGCCGGGCAGCGCATCCCCAAATTTGGGGATGGTGCAAACCGACAACGGGGGGATTCCGCGTCGGGAGGTCAGCGCCCGCCGGAGCAATCCAGCAGCGCACCGGTCACGTACGACGCCGCATCGGAGAGCAGCCAGACGATGGTCTCGGCCACTTCTTCCGGCTTGCCCGGGCGGCCAATGGGGGTGGTGGAGCCCAACCGCTGTGCGCGGTCCGGCTGTCCGCCCGAGGCGTGGATGTCGGTCTCGATCAGGCCGGGGCGCACGGCGTTGACGCGCACGCCGTCGCGCGCCAGCTCGCGCGCCAGGCCCAGCGTCATGGTGTCGACCGCGCCCTTGGACGCCGCATAGTCCACATACTCATGCGGCGAGCCCAACCGCGACGCCGCAGACGACACATTCACCACAGCACCGCCCACGCCACCGCGCGACGTCGACAACCGCCGCGCGGCCTCGCGCGCCACCAGAAAGGCGCCCAGCACATTGGTCTCGAACATCGTGCGCAGGCGGTGCGTGGTCATGTCGGCCACGTCCTGCGCCTCGGCCACGATGCCGGCGTTGTTGACCACACCGTGCAGCGGCCCGAAGCGCCCGGCGGCAGCCTCGAACAAGGCGATCACATCCTCATCGCTCGACACATCGCCCTGCACCGCCA
This sequence comes from Corchorus capsularis, assembly GCA_001974805.1. Classification (NCBI taxonomy): domain Eukaryota; kingdom Viridiplantae; phylum Streptophyta; class Magnoliopsida; order Malvales; family Malvaceae; genus Corchorus; species Corchorus capsularis. The sequence continues at coordinate 17,606 of AWWV01006309.1, forward strand.
GCGCGTGGCCGCCGGCCTGTTCGATCAGGCCGACCGTCTCCTCGGCAGCAGCACGGTTGCCGCGATACTGCAGCGCAACAGACCAGCCGCGTTGCGCGCACAGCACTGCCGTGGCGCGGCCGATACCCCGGCCCCCGCCGGTGATGACGATGGTCTTGGACATGGGCGTCTCCCGATGTGTGTTGTTGTGCTCGCATTGTGCCGACTCGCCGACTTTTCGGCACCGAGGGAGTTGTCCGAATCCGGCGAACGCATGCGACCCGACAGGGCTAGACTAGGCTCCAAACTCCCCGGCCACCACCATGCACCTCGACCACGACGCCTGTTACCACGCCGTGCAATCGCGCGATCGACGCTTTGACGGCTGGTTCTTCGTGGGTGTGACGTCCACCGGCGTATATTGCCGGCCGATCTGCGCAGTCCGTACACCGCAGCAGAAGAACTGCCGCTTCTTCATCACCGCCGCCGCCGCCGAGCGCGCAGGCTTCCGCCCCTGCCTGCGCTGCCGACCGGAACTGGCACCGGGGCACAGCCTGGGCGAGATGTCGTCCAACCTCGCCCGCGCGGCCGCCCGCATGATCGACGAGGGCTTCCTGCAGGAGCACGACCTGGCCGCACTGGCTGCTGCCGTGGGCGTGACGGACCGCCACCTGCGCCGCATCTTCCGCGCGGAGTTCGACGTCTCGCCCATTGAATACGCGCAAACGCAGCGCCTGCTGCTCGCCAAGCGGCTGCTGACGGATACCGCCCTGCCCGTCGGCGATGTGGCCTTTGCGGCAGGCTTTGGCAGCGTGCGCCGCCTGAACAGCGGGTTCGCCGAGCACTACGGCTTTGCGCCCACACGCCTGCGTACCCGCACCGCTGTTGCATCGGCCCCGGATGACGGCCCCACGCTCATGCTCGGCTACCGCCCGCCGTTTGCATGGCATGCGCTGCTCGACTTCCTGCGCGCTCGTGCCGTCGACGGCGTGGAGGTGGTCGATGCCGACAGCTACGCGCGCACGATCACCGTCGACTACGCCGGTGCACGGCACACCGGCTGGCTGCATGCGCGCAACGTGCCGCAGCGCCATGCCATCGCACTCACGCTGTCGGCCAGCCTGCTGCACGCCGTGCCGCCCGTGCTGGCCCGTGCACGGCGCCTGTTCGATCTGGATTGCCGGCCGGACATGGTGGACGCGCATCTTGGCGCGCTGGCGGACGACACGCCGGGCCTGCGCGTGCCCGGAGCCGTAGACGGCTTCGAGATTGCGGTACGCGCCATCGCCGGCCAGGTGATTTCGTTGGCGCAGGCGCGGCGCATTCTCGCGCGCATGACTGCCGCGCATGGCACCGCGTTAGCGCAACCGCGCGACGGTCTCTCGATGACGTTTCCCTCCGCTGCCACGCTGGCACAAGTCGACCCGCGCACGCTGTCCGCCGACACCGGCCTGCAGGCCAGCCGCGCCGCTGCCGTGGTTGAACTTGCCCGCGCCATCGATGGCGGCCAGCTGCGGCTGGAGCCGCTGGTGCCGCTCGCCCCCACGCTGGCTGCACTGCAGGCGCTGCCCGGCGTCGGCGAATGGACCGCGCAATACGTCGCCATGCGCGCGCTCGGCTGGCCCAACGCGTTTCCGCTGGGCGACTACGTGCTGCGCAAGCGCCTGGCCAACGGCGATGGCGCCCTGCCCACACGCCGCGCCATGATCGAGCGCGCCGAACCGTGGGCCCCGTGGCGCGCCTACGCCGCCATGCATCTCTGGCACCGCGACGACGCGTTCCACCCCGAGCCCGCCGACGCGCCGGTCGCCCTTGCGAGCTGACCCCCATGTACCGCCACACCTTCCCCTGCCCACTCGGCGATCTGCTCTTGACCGCCACCGGCACGCATCTGACCGGCGCATTCTTCACTGGCCAGAAGACGATTCCCGTGAACGCCGCGCGCATGGCACCGGGCGCTGACTTATCGATCCTCCGTGAAGCGCAGGCCCAGTTCGAGGCGTACTTTGCCGGCAAGCTGCGCATCTTCGATCTGCCGATGGCACCTGCCGGCACCCCGTTCCAGCAGGAT
>AWWV01006310.1:0-11191 GCA_001974805.1 Corchorus capsularis
TACTTACTAAAACCCCAAGGCAAAAGGATTCATCCGCGGGTTCATAAAGAAATACGCATGGCGGGTACCTATACAAAGGCGCTTACTTAAGTAAGTGATTTAATAGAGACCGGTAAGTCCCGGTAGTGCAGATCCTAATTGCGTAATTGAATCAAAGTAGGCAAAGCGAAGGGAAAGAGAATAGAAAAACCCAACCGAAGAGATAACGCCAAGGTTTGTTTCCGTTTAACGCGCAGAAAAGGAGTTATGCCCACTTCTTCATCCAAGTTCAGTGAAGAGATAGTACCTTAAACCGGCATTAAGCGAATGCGGTTCAGTTTGAGAATGAGATTTAATTAAGGAAATCGACTTGAGGCCTATTTTCACGGGATTTCTTAGAAGGAAGGGATAGGGCATTAACATTCATAGTTGTATCTCTCAATCGAGTTACTCAATCGAGTTAAGGGGATCTTGAGTAAGGTAAACAAAAGGGCTACGGACTGGAATAGGCTTGAAACCATAGACCGTTAAATGAAGGATTGTGGAAAACGTCTAGTTAACCCGTCAAAATAGGTATCTACTCATATTCCGCTAATTCATCTTATTTAATTTCAGTTGAAGACAAGCGAGTGTCATCCCGGCAAAGAAAGCATCCAAGCCACACCACCCGAGCGAGAGAACTGCTAGCTCATAGGCTCAAAGGAAGGGATGGATCTAGGATAGACAAGAAGGCTAGCAACAGGAGAACCTATTACATGATATTCTTCTTTGAATGCCCGGTCCCAAGGCGAAGAACGACTTAAAGCAAAGGTCTTGAGTTTGACTGCAACTCTAGCCATTCTTTTTAATGGAATGTCATTCTCAGGTGCTTAAAAACTGGATTTGCTTAGGTTGTTTATTAAGGTGGTGGGTCTTCTGAGAGTTCAGAGGTTTCTTTCAGCAGATGAATTATCGTAAGTAGTAGTAGTAGTTCATTTCCACGTCTCAGCTTCTTAGCTGTCGAGATAGATGCATTAAAAAAGGTGGCAGATCCAATGTGTGCTACAGTAGTGCCCTGCGGGGTCGTAGCGCCGGGCAACCTGACGAATACCGTCCTAAGATGATCTAATCTGACAGTTGAATAGCTGAATACGCTAGGAATAAGCTACTTTGCTCAGTCATGGGAAAAAGAATGCAAGATTCATGACTTACTTTCTACCACCAGACCTTTCCTCTGCTCGAGTCGTAGTTCAAGAATCCGCGCTTATTGAACATCCATCTGAATCTGGTAATGGAAGAGAAGAGGGATGCGAGCACCTGAAACCCGAGAGAAGAAAGGCCTAGCAGCAGCTTGAGATGAAGATTCCCCAGTCCAGTAAATTAATGGTTTAGCAAGTTTAGTTTCTAGAATCGGGATAGCCCCTCACCTATTCCCTATTAGCTCTCCGCTCAAAGGCTAACGCTTCAGAGGGCATTAAGTCTTTTTCCTTAACTGCAGAAGTAAGAATACCCATTTTTCTAGCCCTTTTGTTTAGTTAAGGACTGGTCTATCTTCCCTTCCATCTTCACTCCCTGGGCAAGACCCCTCAGATCAATCTAGGGGAGAGAGTGAGTTACCCGCAGTCAAATAGGCAATCAGAGCTTAACGTCCATTCCTTTCGCTTAGCAAAACCTCTCGCTCGCTCTTTGCTAGACAAGTTACCGGGCATTTCTTCACGCATTGGAGAGTCCCACACACGGTTCATAGAACAGCTAACAGAGCTGCTGATTGGGTTGCAGGTATGAGCGAAGATAATACATCCATTTTAACCAATCTCTCTAAGAAGTTCCACATTTCAGTACTTGATTTTGAGTACAAGTCAACGGATTTCTCAAGGTAGGACTAAATAAAGGATTTATCCGCAGACTTGGGAATTGAAGTTGCTTCGAGTGATACCAGAAATTCCTCATAAGATAAGAAAGCCATCCCCGAAGACGAAACAAGAAGTTATCTAGCAGCTTCTGAATTACCGGAATAAAAGGAATCTGTTCGGTTGGTGGCAGAGGAAATTGCGAGCAATCAAGAAGGGAATGACCATGGTGTAGTTCCAGAACAAGTTGATACTGTTGTTCCAGAGAAACAAGGGGCTAGGAAGGAAAACCATGCGACGAATGACCAATCCAACCAACTATGGTCCTTGGATGATTGCCCAACCTCGTCGGCAAAGGGGGCCGATAAGGAAAGATTCATAACCTATACGAAAGCTAAATGGGGGTGGTGATGGAAGCTCGGGATTTCTCATAGGCAGCGAGTCAGGCTAAAGGGCGAGTGAAGCTGAACCTCTAGTTCGAGATCAAGTTCGTTAAGGTTTCTCGTTGAAGCTAGGCCTTTTCTTTCCTTCTATGTTGATTCAGCTAGAACGAAATCAGAAAGAAAGGAATAGTTGAGATAGCTTAAAAAATTAACTTACCCTGCGATTGGCTATTTCCTTTTTCGTCCTTGAGCAAGGGGCTTAATCGAATCCGATCTTTATTGTACAGACGGGGTAATCTTATAAAAAGCTCTTTCAAGCAGGGGTTTCTCTCTTAGGAATCAAGTCCTAAAAGCGAGATCAAAAGAGGGGCGCCCTGAAGAGCTCCCTATTGTTTCTAGCCCTATCGTGTATGCCGAAAGGGGTTTTGCTGTCGATGCAAACTTCCTTTCCTTTACTATATAATAGCTGCCTTGCTAGCGAAGGGTCTTCAAAGCCAATCTCTTAATCTACGCTAATTCATCTCAAAAATCCTCTCTATCGGCAATAGTAGTTGAATAATCTGGGTTAAGTTCAAACTCTCTGGTTGACTTGGTTAGGCAAGTAGGTGATTAGGATTCCGAGTTAGACTTTTCTAGCTATCGGGTTGAAGTCACTAGCTGGCTTCCCTTACCTGTATAGGTTCTTATCCTTTCCTTCCCCTACCTATGCTATCTCTCAAGTGAGAAGAGAATTCCTATCTTTATAAAAGTAGGGAGAGCAAAAGAAAAGGTATTGAATCAAGGCTAACTTAACTCGGAATCTCATCATCAGATAATGCCATTTCCATGAACACAAGTAAACCGTAAACCCGAGGAGTTAAACCGATAAAGCAGCATCAAGACCAACATTGTAAAAAGCAACTTACCTGTCTGCTGGAACCCTGGGCGAGTGGTCCATACAACTTAGATCGAGCTATGGCACTGCAGCTCAGGCGAATAGCTACTCAACCTATGCTAAGTAAATAGATGATGAGGGAATCAAATGAATCACATGCTTTATATTCGGCATTAAACTAAGGTCTTGTAGAGCTAAAAGCCCTTAACTTTTACCCAAGCTTGATAAAGGATTTAGCTGATGCTGATGGTGGTGGGTTTTCTGAGAGTTCAGAGGTTTCAAAGGCTAGCTTGAGAGATGGAGATGCCCCTACCCTAGTATGAAAGAGAATACACGTCCGAAACCATAAGCAAAGGAAAGAAGGGCAAAGCGCCTATAGGAAAGAAAGCGTATACCTTATGCGTATCAGGCTCATTGAGACCTTGTTGGATCTCTATCCTCCGATTCACCGCTAGGCTCCGAGAACGAAGGAGTATGGCACGAGGTAATATCTTGCTTGAAAGCCGTTCAAGGACTATAAAAAAGAGGTAGAGCTGACCTACCAGCTGACCGCCCCATCTAAGTTTGTTAATCCCGATTATCCTACATATGATTCTGATGTCTATACGGAAGTGGAAGGTTTCTTTCTCTTGGGCTTGCTTGATGAGCTTCCCCATTACTACTAAATAAAGAAAGTAAATGCCGGTTCTATGTAGCTCAATCGGGGTTGGGTAAGGCTTTCAACTTTAGCATGGGATTAGAATTTCTTCTTACTAGCATCGACATGCCAGGAAATTCCATAGATAGACGAATAAGATGCCGATAGGCTTTGGGGCGAAATGACACTTTTGGGTTTTCAAGCAGAAAGCCAAACCTTAACCGGTGCGATAGAACAGCTACCAGAAATAACTCGAGCCCTAAGATTTTTTCGTACTTCAACATCGCTGCACTCTCGAAGCCTTAAAGGAGTTGTTCTTGTCGCAGAATAAATAGGGCTCAATCTTATCCGATTCCATAGGCGTTAAGCTTAGGTCTTGCAGAGCCTATACAATACCCGAGAGAAAACCAGATTCAGTTCTATTCACTTACGCCAATATTGATTCAGATCGAGAAACCTATTCCCATTCTTCAAAGACGGTAAAACGTTAATCCTTTCCTTCCAAGGCTTTCAAGGAAGGAAAAGGCGTAATAGAACAGATGATGAAAGAGCTGAGGCTACACTCGAAGGAGTAGCAGTCAGGACCTTAGCGCACAGGTTGCAACAAACAATCGCTTTCATACGGCGAGAGGTTCTTCGTGTCTATACTTCTTCTCCGAAACTACTCCCCCCCGTCTCACCCGATAGATACAATTCCATAGCTAGCGAAAGTCTTTAAACGAATACCAGGCGGGTAATGGGATTCTTGGCGAAAGAACCCGAAATTGATTCTTTCTAAGGATCGTACTCGGGGCATTCCACCTCGGATCTTTACTCATGTTCTAGATCCAGAGAATCTTAATTCAATACAGAATTCACTTCTCAAGAGTTACCCACTTGACTGAAGGAGTCAGAAGCGTCAGACTTTATCAACTCGGGCACTGGTCTCTTCCCCCCTAATCTGCAACCTCCGCGCCGTAGGAGGTATTCCCCAGTTCTGTAAAGAGATGAGGCAATTGCTTATGAAAGGACTAGATAAAGGATAGAGCTCTTCCGGCTTCAGTTCAAGCAAGTTCGGAGGCAGAGTATCGGCTTTCGCTATTAGGCTTCAAAGTTATACCTGCACGGGAAGCACATTCCCTATAGCTATCGCGGAGCAGCTTCTATCGATTGAGTAGCGGATGCGATTAAGCAACTTCGGCATTAAGCTTAGGTCTTGCATAGCCGCCTAGTGCTATGAAAATGTATCTCCCAGAGTCAGACAACAAACCCGTTGTTGAAAAAGCTTGAGCCTTGTCCGCAGTTGAAAGAAAAGACTTATCTTGTGCCCCACGTCATCAATCATACACGAGACAGGGAAAGAGATAGCTACTAAAACCCCTTCGTATTACTCAAGGGCTGGAGTCAAAGCCGATGTTTTACTGAATATGAATACGGGAATGCCTCACTCGCTGTAAGGAAGGGAAGAGATTCCTTATTAGGAGTAAGCAGATTCACTTCTCTTCCCCGCTTGGTTGGAGATGGGTGATCATTAAAGTACGAACTCCCAGCGCTAAGGGAAAGACAAGACCGACAACAAAACAAGTCAACTGCAAAGAAAAACTTTTACCCAAGATTGAAAGAAGGATTGGAACTTCCTGCAATCGAAAACTTTCATTTTCCCCGTATATTTATTGAAAAAGTAAATTCCCCTGTCCGAATCTAACAAGAGGTTCCATTGAAATGCCTCCTGAAGAAGGCGGCGTCGAGAAGGTAGGCGAGGATATCCCTTCCCCTTAATTAATATGGCTGAAGTGAAAAGACACCTCTACACTCATCAGTAACCTGGGATGAAACGAAACCACAAGGTTACCCGAATCAACCACATCTAAGGACGGAAGTTCACTTCTCAAGGCTACCTTTTCACTTTGCTCCTCTAAGGTCTTGTCAGAGCCTCTTTCATCAGTTTCCAAAGGTGGTACTTAAGTCAAATGGATTTAGGAGCGATTCCACGTGCTAGCCGAAAGTCTGATTCGGATTCTTCTTGAGCTACCTTAGTTAAGGAAAGATAGGGCCAAGCATTTAATAATTAAGAGTGCCTTAGCCTTTAATATGGAGGGGGTCTTTTCGTGCTCTAGGCGCTTTATTGCAGGACATTTAGGCGAGCGTTCACTTCCCTTGTTTTGAAGTCAAGTCAGTAGGAAGCTGTTCGAGAACAGCATCTCCTGGAATCGACGTATGGGCGGGCGGAGAAGTTGGATCATTAGGAGCGGGATTCGTGAGCAGAAATATCGTTCGATAAAAGATTGATATTGACAGATAACATAGAGTTGCATCCGGAATGCCGGATAGGAATGGAGCGAGTGGAACCAGACTTTGGACAGTGTACGGTACAAACACTAAACTCTCTTTGTCTTATCTTGATTTTCCTGTAGGTAGTGGTAGTTAATCAGAGTCATCCCTATTATTCTCCAGCATTCCTAAATCGGAAAACCGGAACTCCTTCTCCTTCTACCGGAGAGAGCCTATCCAATATCCAACGGCATCCGTACAGTACAGCGAAAAGGGAATAAAGGTACAAAGATTTTTCCGGGGTTTCTTTTTGAAACTAAGCAAAAATCGCCTACACCACTTGCCTTTAATTCATGGCTTCCCTATTATTTCATGAGTTCCCGCGGGAAGGGGATATCTTTGATTACTGCTACTAGTGAAGGACGGGATATCAGTTCCTTGCTTTTAAAGATTCCTTTCCTTTCGCTTTCGGCAGCAGGGCTTTCGGCCGGTTTTACCTACTATTGGATTTGAACCAATGACTCTCGCCGTATGAAAGCGATACTCTAACCGCTGAGTCAAGTAGGTCAAACTGAGTCAAGTCAGAGAAAATAGACCCCCATAAGAAAAAGCCGCGCAACCAGAGTCCCCCTTACTATACAAGGGGGGGCGGAGCGCTAAGAAAGAGAAAACGTTATCACTATACGAAATAAAGCAGCGGCTAGCACGCTAAGATCAACCACTTGGAGAACGTGGAACCTTTCTTTCTCGGTCGTCTGTCTTAATATAAGTGGATTCCGATTCATGCGGTCGTTCTCTGCTGCATTGGTGTTTTCACTCTCCACTCTCCACCATAACAAGATGTTTCCACTATATCTCTCAGCAGTACTCAAAGGAAGTACGGCGGGTCCGAGTAGGAAAAAATGCACTAAGAAGTAAGGCATACAACAATGAATCAATTCATTCAACAAGATCCCTTCGGATTAGACCAGGGTGAATGGGATTCTTGGTCTGACCTCTCGCTCGGATGGTTGACTCCCGACGCCGACAGATGTCCCATGCCACGTTTCGTGAACAGCTATGCTCGAGAATGAATTGTGATATAGCGCCGAATAAGCCACTGCTCTATTCCCGACTCGAGATCTATAAAGGACTCTAAGGGAGAGAAAATAGGGGGCCCTACACCATACATCCTGCTGCCTCGGGACGACTGCACGTTACATCATAGCAGCACGACCAAAGAGAAGACTTCGCGGTAAGCATGCGAGTCAATTAGCCCCTTGACCACTTCTGTCTCTGAACTCACTTGGCTTGTGGTCCGCCATTTCTGCCTGAAGTTCTGCCACCACCCGGACTCCCCGGCTTCCTTCTCTGCATCCATGCCTGAGTCAAGTGGGCTTTCATACCTGCAGGTTGCCTTATGCCGGTGGCCCCTCGATGGCCGGCCAACAATTCTGGTTCCGCGTTCGTCTAAACGACAAATGCGGCTGAGTTTGTTAAGTCGGGTTCGAGATCTTAAAAAGCACCCAAATTTCAGCGCGTGCCTTAACACTTTCCATCCTTATGGAATGATTGGACTTGGAAATATCCTTTCCGTGGAAAATAACATAGTGAAATAACAACACCCGCATAGAAGAAGTCACATGGAAGAAGTCATTCATAAAAGACTTCGGCAACTCACACTGGAATTGGGTAAACATTTCCGTCGAGCTGAGCCAATAGGGGACGACGGATTCCTTTGTGCTATGCGACGAGACGAAGAGGGAGACTAGATTCGAAAAACAAGGGTCAAGTAGGGGAGCCATCTCAGGTAGGGATCTCAACTACCAATTAACATAATAAAAAATCCAGAATTTCAATAACAGGCTCTGCAAGACCTGACCACCTTGAAGAGTCCAAACCTATCCAAACTGAGATGCAAGAACCAAAAAGGTTCAAGCACAGAGTTTGATACTGAATGCACCCAAGAACCTGACTACTCGTCACAGAACTCAGATACGGCACAATCAGCTTCATCCTCATTTATTTCAACCGTGGCGTGTTGGATGAGGGGACTATAAGTGCACCAGTTGTCAAGCCAAAACTTGGCTGACTGTCCATTCCCGATATCAACTGCAATACCATTCTCTAGTACACCTCTGCTTTTCAGAATACTCCGCCAAGTGTAGGAATCTGAAGATTGAGCAGTGACAGAGAAGAAATCCAAGTTCCTCAGATATTTCTTCTTAACAAGATCTACCCAAAGAGCCTCTTTGTTTATGATGATTGACCATCCCAACTTCGCAAGAAAGGCAAGATTTAATTTCTTCAAATCTCTAATGTTGAGACCACCATGTTTTTTGGGAAGGCAAATCTTTTCCCAAGCAAGAGTATGCAGCTTCTTCTTTTCTGATGAATGACCCCGCAGAAAACCCCTCATGACTTTCTTTCTCAAACTCGTTAATGACATTGTCAGGCAACATAGTGGTTTGCATAAAATAGCTAGGGAAGGCACTGATGACAGAGTTGATTAGTGTAACTCTACCAGCCATAGATAAATGTTTATTGGCCCAGGAATTCAGACGTGCTTGAGTTCTACTCAAAAGGGAGCCATAGGTGAGTTTGGTGACCCTGCCGTAGATCATAGGCGCACCAAGATACTTGCCTAGATCATCTGTAAGAGAAATTCCACAATGGGAACTAAGAGCAGTAGCTTGAGATCTCATTATATTTTTTGAAACCAACATCTTCGATTTTGCAAGGCTTACCCTTTTCTCCGCTGGCTTCACAAAAAGTATTTAGAATAGACATCATAACATTGAGTTGGGTAACAGAAGCTTCACCAAACAAGACAATGTCGTCTGCGAAACAAACGTGAGAAAGATAAGGCCCACGACTAGTGATAGATAGTGAAACCCAGTCCCCTTTGTCTACTGCATCATTAATCAGATGAGAGAGCTTCTCTAGACATAAGACAAATAAGTAAGGGGAGCTTTGCTTCCTGTTTCAGCTCCAAGGAAGGGTAGTGAAATGAGTAAGGCTGCCGGTTCGACTCAAATTACATTCCTTATGTTTCGCCTCGCGGTGGAGTTTTGCCTAAAAGCCGTCCATATGGAATCTCCTGGTCAGCTTGTGTCCCTGAGCTATTTCATATCCTTCGTCACCTTCTCCCTGTTCGCTGCGTAGCATCATATTCGCCCGCCTTCTTTGTTGGGTTTTTCTAGATCAATCAGGGTTGGACTAAGTCCATACATGTGTGATTAGTATCAGAAGCTTCTGTCAAAGCTGCATACCTTCTTTTCTGTTCGTCGACAAGATCGGCATTACCATGGCTTGTTCAACCAAACTTCCTGTTCGCAACCTACTTCCCCTCCTTCTGCTCAACAACTCGTTCAAGCAGTTGACCTCATTTCCGAAGCCCTGTCTTCTTCGAGATTCTGACCTGACCTTTGAGTTGGCTTCATTGATTGCTTAATGGTTCAAATGTTAACCGGGTCCCCGATGTAGCAACAGAAGGATATGAAAGAGGGAGGGAATTTCTAGGTGAGCAGCGCAGCGGCTAACAAAATGATATAATAGCGTATATAGTCTAATAATGAGTAATCTTGGAATGATCATTAGAAAAGACCTCGTTGCATTATCCTCGATCGGCAACTTCTCCGATTGAAAAGAAGACTTTTTACAATTCTCTAACAGGCTTTTATTCGAATCGACTTATAAGCTCAGAGTCCACTGGAGTCGACTTAAAGGATAGGAGCGAAAGAAGGTGCTGCTACGTCTTTGACTTGATCACACCCCCGGTCTTCACTAGCAGAAATAAGAGCAGTACTCCTTTGGCTGGTGCCAAATCAGGTGACTTAGAAAGGAGCTAAAAAAGTCTATTCTATTTCAGCCGATACGAATGTGTAATAAAGTAGGCGAACAGGAGCTTTAAACCCGCAGAAAGCCTCTTCTCTTAGAAGGATTGCTAAACGAATCCTATTATATATCGGCCCGAAGAAGGAGTCTACTCTGAATCTTCTGATCTTTCCTACTTCGCTCCCTTTTTTCTTTCTCTTACGAAATTGATTTAGATTCATCTCTGACCGATAAAGAAGAAACTGACATGTTGATAAATGAAACCCAAACTGATTCGCATTCGCCTATAGGATAGCAATAGCATCGGGAATGGAAGCTTGGGACCACTATCTACGATAACAACCCCATTCAGCTCATGATCCGGGATGTCAACTCTAGCGTGAGACAATCGGACTTTGCTTTGACACTGGTTTCGTAACCGAGTGAAAAATGCCTTGTGGTGGATTCATCATCTGGTCCTTCGATCGTCAGATCTGTCCAAGGAGAGGTGGTTATGTCAGAATTTGCACCTTTAATATATGAATTCTTTAAAAGAAGAAAAAGCCCATCACCAAACTATTGAATTGAAGACAAGTAAGTCGGTTCTAGCAAGTTCATAGAAAGAAGGCAGCTAGTCTATAGCTCAAGGAAAGACAAGAGCGATAAAACAACCCGAATATCTAATGGTTTGATCCGCCTGGAGCTGATTCTCTGATTAACGAGATTAGGTAAGAGACCAGTCTTGAACTAAACCCAAGGTCGGACTAAAGTAGATAGCTTTTCCGCCCACTTCTGAGATAGTCCGAAGCCCTTATTGGGGCTAGTTATAAAGCTAGTTGTAAAGTAATAGCTTATCCTTCGTACGATCTGTGAAAAAAGTCATACCCTAAAAGCGCAGGCATGCAATTAGTCTGAGAGTTAGTTCGTTGGAGTGAAAGCGAAGTAAGCTTTTTCCGGTATATGAGACTCCAAGTTCAGGATTTCGAAAAGATCTTCCTATGAAACCGATTGTTTCAACCTTGGAATTGGGTAATTAAGGACGGGGTTTACTGCTGACTTTCTATCCGTGTCTGGTAATAGGCACTACTTCTTCGCCTTCCTCAACCTCATCATCTGTGGGTGGTACTGCTTTCTTTTCAGAGTCCTATTCCGGGTAGTCTTTTTGAGAGTCCTTTGCTCAGGGGTTAAGATTAGTTGCCTTGCCTTGGCCGAGCTCTCAAGCTGATATCTACTAAACTAAGGATGAGGGATCTCGGGTATAGATTGAAATGTCACCCGATCTATTAACTAAGCGGTGGTCTATGATCAGATCTTTGCGCTTCAACTTCCTTCTTTTCCCGGGCGATAGGATTCTGCTTCAACGATAGGATAGGCTTTTTTTGTTTTAGGGGTTTCGAATTCCTAGTTTCAGAGAAATATTGGATTCTTGTATCCAACTTCTTCA
>AWWV01006311.1:0-13199 GCA_001974805.1 Corchorus capsularis
TGCGTGCCGACCTGCTGCACATCGCGCATGCCGCGCCGCACTTCTTCCGAGAAACTTGTCCATGCCCCATCACACCGGGCGGGACACGGCAGACTGGATCTCCTTCACAGTCTGCTCGATGTCGTAGGTGGCCACGGCCGTCTGGTCGGCCAGGCGGCGGATCTCGGTGGCGACCACCGCAAAGCCGCGGCCGTATTCGCCGGCCTTTTCCGCCTCGATGGCGGCGTTGAGCGACAACAGGTTGGTCTGGTCCGCCACCTTGGTGATGGTCGACACCACCTGGTTGATGTTGGTCGCCTTCTCGTTGAGGATCGCCAGCTTGGCGTTGACCGAACCCGCCGCTTCCATCACGCCGCGCATGGTGTCTTCCATGCGGGTGAGGCCGCTCTGGCTGGCGCCGGCCAGCGTGGCCGACTGCTCGGCCACGGTGGACACCTCGTTCATGGTGCGCAGCAAATCGCGCGAAGTGGCGAAGATCTCGCGCGAGGTCGCGCCGATCTCAGTGGTGGTGGCGGCCGTCTCGGCAGCGGTGGCCTGCTGCTCCTTGGAGGTAGCGGCAATCTCGGCCACCGAGGTCGTCACCTGCAGCGACGACTTCTGCGCCTGCGATACCAGGCTCGCCAGTTCTTCGGCCATGCGGTTGAAACCTTCTTCCAGCGTGCCGAATTCATCGCTGCGATGCAGGTCCAGCCGCCCAGACAGATTGCCGGTGCGCATGTTGTCGTGCACCTGCACCAGCCGTGCCATCGGCACGGTAATCGCCTTGTGCAGGATGTAGCCGAGCACCAGCGCCGCCAGCAGCACATGCCCAGCGCCACCGCCAGCGTTACCTCAGCGCCTTGCACGGAGGTGCGGATCTGCCGTGCCGATTCATCGGCCACCTTGCGGTTATCGGAGACCAGCCCGTCGGCGAGCACCGTGGCTTCCTCCCAGAGTGCGGTGCCACGCACGGTAGCCGCCTGTGCGGCGGGCTTGGAGGTGCGCGCCAGTTGCATGGCCTCGTTGAACATCGGCAGGTACTTGTCAACGACTGCGCGATAGGCGCGGAAGCGCTGGCGGTCGTCTTCACGGAAGATCGTGGCCTCGTAGGCAGCCGAGTGCTGGTCGAGCTCGCGCACGCTCTGGGCGGCGCGCTCAAGATCACGGTTGGCGGTTGCAGCGTCGGCGTCGACAAACAGGGCACGTTCGAGCGTTGCATGGCTGTTGCGCGTGGCTCCACGCAGCGCCGTCGCCAGATACAGCCCCGGCACGGAGTCTCGCTCCAGGCTCACGGCTTCTTCATCAATCACGCGCAGGCGGTCGTAAGACACCACCGCCATGACGACCATCAATACGAACAGCACGCCAAAGCTGAAGACGATGCGGTTGCCGAGAGAGAACCGGCCGCCGCGAAGCATGCTTGCCAGGGTTGCGTTGCTGATGCGGGGCGTCGCAGAAACCATGTTTAAACCTATGAGACAGATACCGGGAAGACATGGAAGCGGCTCGCCGAGCACACCCCACAAAACTGTGTTGAATGGTAAAGGAACGTATCGGCCACCGGAACCGAAACCTTTGCAATTGGGCGCAAATGCGGGTAAGTCCTTGCCAAGACAGCCGTAGGCAACCTTGCAGTCATTGGGCAAGGTGCGGCGAAAGCGCACACCATCGGCGCGCGTGGCGCCGGGGCAAACGCGCGAAAGAAACGCCGGTTTCAACCACCGCGCACGGCACGCGCAAACGCTTGCACTACGTTGGCCGAGGCATCGGTGATGGCCCAGTAGCCCATGCCGGCGCTGCGCCAGTACATCAACTGATAACCGCGTTCCGTGCGCAGGGCGGGCTCGGCGTCGCCGCCGGCCTCCGGGCGCACGTACAGATCGACCGGGTGCTGCGCAGACCGATACACCAGCACTGCCACCGGGCGGCCGTCGATGTAATCCAGCCGCCCGCCGATGAGCGGGAAGCCGCGCGTGGCGAGGTCCGCGACCGGCGGCGCGTAGTCGATCCGGCCGTTGAACCAGGGCTTGACGGTGTGGCGGTCCGACGACAGCACATCGGTCTCACGTGCGCCCAGCAGCGCCCGCACATGGCTGGCGGTGATGTCGTGCGCGGTCAGTGCCACCGTATCGGGCCGGCCGACCAGCACACCCACGCCCAGCGCTACGGCCGCCAGCGCGCCCGCCGCCAGGCCCAAGCCCCGCGTTGGCGTGATGAGCCATCCGGCCAGGCGCTGCCAGGCGGACCCTGCCCGTCGCGGCCCACGGGCAGGCGCGGCCGGCGCTTCATGCCGTGTACCCGTTTTGGCCTGCGCTTCAACCTGCACAGCGTGCAGCACGCGCTCGCTCAAACCCGCGGGCGCCTTCATGTACAGCGCGGGCGCACGCAGCCCCTGGCGCAACGCACGCACCACGGCATCGTGGCGCGTGGCAGCGCCCGTGCAGGCCGTGCAGGTACCCAGATGCGTTTCCATGCGCAAGCTGTCGGCCGCACCGAGTTCGCCATCGGCGCGCGCGGCCAGCAAAGCGCGGATGTCGTCACAGTTCATGGCGGGCCTCCTTGGTACTGGTTCCCGTGCCGCCCGATGCACGGATCGGCGTGACATTGGTGCGCGGCGGCGCGGTGTCTTCGGTCAACAGGCGCGCGAGCTGCTGCCGCGCACGCGCCAGCCGCGACATGACCGTGCCGATAGGTGCGTCGACCACGGCGGCAATGTCGCGATACGGCAGGTCTTCCAGCTCGCGCAACACGAGCACCTCGCGATACGGCACCGGCAGTTGCGCCAGCGCGGCATGCACCCGGCGCACATCATCGATACGGGCCAGCAGCGCGGCCGGGTCCACACCGTAGCTGGCACCGTCGTCATCGGCCTGGGCCTGACTCGCGGCGGCTTCGTCATTCCACGGTTGGGCGGGCGCCTGCTTGCGGCGCGCGCATTCCGAGAACCACGTGTTGCGCACGATCGCCAGCAGCCAGGGGCGACCATCGCCGCCCCGGAATCCACTAAACAAACGGAACGCGCGCAGGCAGGCTTCCTGGACGAGGTCGTCGGCGTCCTGCGCATCGCCCGAGAGCCAGCGCGCCAGGTTGTAGGCCGCATCGACATGCGGCAGCACCGCCTGGGCAAAACGCTGGGCGTCGGTGGGCAGATCGAGCGTGGGGTCTGACAGGTCGGACATGGCGGCCTGATAGCGGTTGACGTGCGTATACCGGGGTGCAATCCAGTTTATTCCCGCCGAAAGAAATTTCGTTGAAAACGCGCGTTTTGTGGAATACGCGCCCACGCCGACCGGTATGACAGGCAGGACCGGCGCGCCATCTCTCTTCATTTTTCTCCATTGCGCTGGATCAACGACCGAATCAGCAACCCAACGCAGGGGACACCCCATGAGCAAACAACCCGGACGACGCCAGTTTCTGCAACTGGCCGCGGTCGGCGGTCTGGTGTATGCCTCCGGCCTGCCCGGCTGGCAGGCGATGGCCGCCACCACGCGCGCAGTAGGCGGCAAGCAAGAAGACTTCTATTTCGTGCAGCTATCGGACTGCCACTGGGGCTTCAAGGGCGCACCCAACCCCCGACGCGCGCGGCACGCTGCCCAAGGCGATTGCCGCCGTGAACGCGCTGTCGCCCGCCCCTGATTTCGTTGTCTTTACAGGTGACCTCACCCACATCAGCGACGACCCTGACGAGCGCCGTAGGCGGCTGACAGAGTTCCGCGATATTGCTGCCAAGCTCACGGTACCGGTGGTGCATTACATGCCAGGTGAGCACGATGCCTCGCTCGACAACGGCGCCGCCTACATCGAACTGTTCGGCCGCACGCATTACTCGTTCGACCACAAGGGCGTGCACTTCATCGCCATCGACAACGTGTCGGACCCATCCGCACGCGTGGGCGAGGCACAGCTTGCCTGGCTGGCGGCAGACATCCGCTCGGTGCCAGAGCACACGCCCGTCGTGGTGTTCACGCACCGCCCGCTGTTTGATCTGTACCCGCAGTGGGACTGGGCCACGCGCGACGGTCAGCAGGTGATCGACCTGCTCATGCCGCACCCGAACGTGACCGTCTTCTACGGCCACATCCACCAGGAACACCACCACATGACCGGGCACATCGCGCACCACTCTGCGCGTTCGCTGATGTTCCCGCTGCCTGCACCACCGGCGCCGGGCTCGCAAGCCAAACGCAACCCGATCCCATGGGATACCGCCGCGCCGTATCGCGGCCTGGGCTGGCGCAGCATCACCGAACACGGCAAGCAGGATGCTGCCACCTGGGCGCTGGCGGAACAACCGATCCAGGCCAGCAGCGAGACCAACGCCACCGCCAAGACCCCGGAGACCACCTGACATGCGCCCCACCCTTGCACACAACCCCAAGCGGCGCCTGGCGCTGCGTCAGTTCACCGTACTCGCCGCTGGTGCCGCACTCGCCTGCGTTGCGCATGGCGAAGGCCCGCAGGTGATCCGCGTGCATGCGCGCAAGTTCACCTTCACGCCCGACAAGATCACGCTCAAGCGCGGCGTACCCGTGGTGTTCGAGTTGACCGGGCAGGACATCCTGATGGGCTTTGCGATTCCGGATTCCAACGTGCGGGCGGATGTGGTGCCGGGGCAGACGGTGCGCCTGGCGCTCACGCCCGACAAGACCGGCACGTTTGATTTCCTGTGCGACATCTTCTGCGGCTCGGGGCATGAGACGATGAATGGGACGTTGACGGTGACATAAGGCAGGCGTAACTCGTACCAAAGAAAACGCCCGAGATGTCGGGCGTTTTCTTAGGTGTCTCGGCGCCTACGTCGACTCAGTGTCCAGAACCTCGCCCACCACCTCGGCCTCGACTTCCGGAGTGGGTTCACCATCCCTGGTAGCAATCAACCCCTTCGGCACCAGCATGATCAGGGGCAGGATCAGCGCATACACCACAGTTGTGGCAATCACGCAGTACGTGAATCCGTACGTTGGACTGCTGCTGTAGATGCGTGAGCCAAGCAAATCACCTGCACGTGCAGAGAGTGCGAGCACACCATCCACCAGCATCATCAGCGTGCCTTGCAGTCCTGGCGGACAGGACCGCATGGCGAGATCAAAGTACGCTGCCGTGGCGACACCACCCATCAGCCCGATCGGTGCCGCCAGCACCAGCGCGAGATCGGCCGAGTGAATGAATGCCAGCGGAACCATCTGCGGCACGGCGATGATCGTTCCCCACCACAGCAGCTTGTTCAGCGCCACACGCTTGCACAGCACGCCATACAGCAAGAAGGTCGGGATGAACGCGGCGGCGAAGATGCCGTTGTAGTACGAGTACACGGAATCCGATGCATGCAGCGCGTTGGTCAGATAAAACTGCAGCGGCGTGGCCGCGCCCGGTGCGAAGTTCCACAGGAAGCAGATCAGCACCGCTGGATAGACCGCCCGATGCCTCACCAGCCGCCTGACATTCCCAACGAAATCCGCCGCTTTGGCCTGCGGCCTTGCATAGGTGTGACCGAAAACGGAAGCGGGCGTCCATCGCCCCAGCATGGCTACCACCAACATGAGCGCCGCCGCCAGGAAGAAGGCCTGCTTCGGAGCAAGATGATCGGAGATGTACCCCGAGGCGAACGCGCTCGCAACAACCGGTAGCGTGCCAACGCAATTCAACAGCACGCTCAGGCGCCCAGACATGCGTTGCTCCTGGCCCACCAGCGCAATCAACCCCTGGTAGGCCGCCGCGACAAACCGGGACGACAGCATCGCCAGCAACATCCCGACAAGCAGTGCCGGGTAGGAGAGACCCGACAACGCCATCCCGACGAGTGCCAGCGCGGTGACTGGCGCGAACATCAGGAAGAAGCCGCGATCCCGCAATCCCAGCGGGTTCCATTGGTCGCGCACAAGACCGAACGCGAACGCCAGGTACACCGGGATGCCTGTCACCAGCCGGAACATCGAGATCTGCGTCGCCGTGGCATGCAACTGGTTCTTGAGCAGATACGACGTCTGGATATCCACCAGATAACCGGCCGGCGAAGCCAGCGCGATGAACAGCGTCAGGCAGCCGAAGTACAGCAGGGTCTGGTCACTGCCCTTGGCACCTTCGTGCCCCCACCCCGTGGGCAAGCGCGCAAGTCGTAGAGCGTGCCGGCAATGGGCGACCGCTTTTGACAGGCTAGATGATTTCGTTGCCACGGCACGCACCCTGTGGGTGACGACTCCATAGCAGCATGCGCCGTGCGAGCGCCAGGGGCAACGCAACTCATTCGAAGAGACGAGGCCACCCGACCGGGAATCGGCCATAAGAGGTCAACAACCGCATGCTAGGATCACCTTACCCCTGGCAGCCGCCCCTTCCGCCATGACGACCATCTACGCGACCCTCGGCGTGCAGCCGGACGCGACCCTGGACGAAATCAAGCGCGCCTATCGCCGTGCCACGATGAAGTGGCACCCCGACCGCAACCTTGGCCGTGAGGCAGAGGCCTACGCGGCGTTCCAGGAAATCCGCGAGGCCTACGCCATCCTCTCCGATGCCGAGCAGCGCCGGGTCTACGACGAAGTCTTCGCCCAGGAGATGCAGCGCTGGCAGGCCGAGCACGAGGCGCAGGAAGCCGAGGAGCGCGCCGCGCAACGCGAGCGTGAACGCATTGCGCAGGAACACTACGAGAAGATGGTCGCCATTGCGATGCGCTTTGCTGACGACGGCCACAGTCGGGACGTCCTCTTCGGCGTGCTGCTCGGGCGGGACTGCGAGGCGGAGCTGGCGGCGCGCATTGCGGATAGCGTGTGGGCGATGCAAGAAGCGCGGCGGGCGAGTGTGGCTGCTGCAGATGTGCCTGACAGCGAGGCAGCCCCGACGCCTGACGAAGCACTGGGGTCAAAGGCTGATGCGCCGACGACGCACTCGCGGCACCCCAGCACTTTTGAATCGTTCTGGCAGGGGTTGTTTGGCTTGCGCCCGTAGGTGCCGATTGCCCTGCCCGCCAACTGCGGATGATTGGATGCGAGTCCGTCTCGCCCTGCGAGCAAGATCACCAAGGCCGTGCTGATGGTGCCCGGCAACGCCTTTGTCATGGGCCAAACGATTGCGGATTGCCGTTTGCCGCGGTGCCAGGTTCATTTGGGCCCTTGGGCCGCATGAGAAACAAGCACCCGCGCCTCGCGACCATTAAAGGATTCATGTTGGCTGCCGATGAGCTGATTGCGTCTGTTGCGGTCAATCAGCTTATTCGTCGTCATGCCCAACTATCCGCATTCTGGCTGTCGCATGGGCTTCCCGACCCGGTCAGCGTGGCGGGCGCTGCTGGTGCGCGCCGTCATCTGCAGGCAATCGGTGGCCAGCAATATTGAGCGCTCCGATCGACGGGTGGCCGCGAGAAGTCTCCCCTGCCGCGCGAGCCCGACCGGCCTATACCGAACCCGAAAGCGAGCGTGATGTGCGACAAAATCACTTTGCCCGGCTGCTATCCAGCCTGATCGGTTTGCTGGTTCTGTGCGGTTGCCACCAGCAAGACGCCCCCATCACCAGTTTGCCCCCGCCACACCGGACCAGCATTACGGCATTGATCTGGGCACCGGACTGGCCCGAGCAGATGCTTCAGATTGCTGCCGAGTTCAGCAAGCTCAATCCCGATGTGCAGCTGGACGTTCAATTCATGATCGGCAATTCGGTCGAAGAGAACATCAAACCCCGCGTCGCTGCCGGCACGCTGCCCGATCTGTTGAGCGTCAATCCCAATGCCTATTCGGCCGAACTGGCCGATCAGCGTGTCCTTGCCGATGTCAGCCAGACATCGGCCTGGACGAACATGCTCGCCCCGCTCAAGCGGGACTGGACCAGCCGCAGCGGCAAAGGGTTCGGCATCTCGGGCGGTGTCGCAACGACGATGATCTACTACAACCGCGAGATGTTCGAAAAAGCGGGTGTCGACAAGCTGCCAACGAATTTCGACGAGTTCCTGCGCGTGTGCGCGCAGCTCAAACGCGCGGGATTCACGCCCATGATGTTGAACGGCGCATTCCCAAACATGCTCGGAAACGGACCGTTTGCCTCGGGCTTCGCCAACAACGTGGTCGCGCGCGAGCCGAACTGGAAAAGCAAGATGGCCGAGGGCACGCTGGATCTCGACACCCCCGAGGTCGCCGATATCTTCGCCAGGACGGCGCTGCTGCCGGAGCGCGGCTACGTGCAGGCGTCGTTCATGGCAACCGGCTACGACGACGGCATGCGTCTTTTCAAGGAAGGCAAGGTAGCGATGGCTTTCCAGGGCAGCTGGGCGGCGGGCCTGCTGCTGCATGGCAATCCCTTTGCGGTCGGCGTGTTCATCCCGCCATGGAACAAGCGCGGCGAGCAGGTGGTGCCCGTGCTCGGCAGCGAGACCGGCTTTGCCGTATGCGAGACGCCCAACAAGGCGGCTGCCATGCGCTTTCTGGAATTCATCGCCGGCAAAGGCTTCCCGATTCTGCAGAGAAAGCGCCACAACATCTCTCCATTCCAGCAAGACGCGGAAACGACCGTCAGTGACCCGGAAATCGTCGACTATACGAACTCGGTCAGCCGCCATTTGATCACTGCCAGCCCGTACTATTCGACGCTGCCGTCAAACACACTCGAGTCACTGCACGGGTTGATGCAGGACGTGTTGCTCAAGAAGATGTCGCCCAGGCAAGCGGCGAAGCGACTCGACGAATCGGTCAAGAATGAAGCGAAGATGCACTACAAATGAACTCGATCCCACGGTTACTGCAGCGCGCTTTCGACTATCTCTCACAGGACCTGCTTCGCCGCGTTGAGATTCGCCACCGATTGGTTGCCGCGTTCATCCTGCTGTCTCTGCTGCCGATCTTCATTTCGGCCTGCATTTCGTACGTGAACTCGATCGCGGCGATCAAGGAGAACGCAGAGATATTCTCGAAGGAGGTGGTCAAGCAAGTCTCGAGAAACATCGAGTGCGCATGCGGCAGATCGAGACGGAAAGCAACTTGCTGGTGCTCTCCAATCGGGTTCAAGGCGCGCTTGCCAGGGCTGCGAGCGGCCACGGCAAGGAACAAAGCGAGGCACGCCAGGACATGGCGCGGCTGCTCCTCGAGCATTACGGATCGGTGGATTTCATCAACCAGAAGTATCTGCTCGACAAAAACAACCGGATTCTGGACACACAGGCCGCCACGCAATTGACCCAGGGTGTGACACGCCTCGTCTCGCGCGCTCAGGATGCGCATGAGCACACGTACTGGGGCAGCTACGACAACGGTGTCGGACAGCAAAACCTCGGGGTGGTGCGCGCCATCATCGACAAGAACAGCAACCAGCAGCTCGGCAATCTGGTGCTGATCGTCCGCCCGGCATACTTCTCGACCATCTTCAACGACGTCGCCACAGGCAGCGGTACGCAAATCTACATTCTCGATGCGAGTAACGAGGTCATCATCCGGCCCGCCGACGCATCGAATGACGCCGGCGCACTACCCGAACCCGGCTTGCTCGAAAACATCGCGCGCAACGCGACATCGGGCGAGGCCCGAAGCTTCGTTGCGGTCGAGGGAAAGCGCGGAGGACGTTATTTGGCTGCGTACGCCAAAATCCCCGGCACGACCTGGTTCGTGGTGAGCACCATTGCGGAGAAAAAACTGACGGCCGAGGCACAAGCGGTGCGAAACCAGATCGCGCTGGTCGGCATCTCGGGGGTTTTGCTGTCGATCTTCCTTGCTTACTTCATCTCGCACAGCATTTCTGCACCGCTCAGGGAGCTGGTGCGCAAGGTGCACGATACCGGCGACGATGCCGGCGCCGAGGTAGACGAAGGAAAGCACGTGGAAACCGGGGCCCGCGCCAAGGACGAACTGAGCAGGCTCGCGCAGCGCTTCGAGAGAATGCGCGAAGCGATCAAGCAGAAGATCCAGAAGATCAACGAGATCAATGCCTCGCTCGAGCAAACCGTTGTCGAACGGACGGCAGAGCTCGTCACGCGGGAGCGGGAGTCGCGCACGCTGATCGAGAACTCGCCCGATACGATTGCGCGCTATGACCGCGATTCCCGCCGCATTTACGCCAATCCTGCGTTCTGTGCCGCGGCGGGCTGCAGCCTGACAGAAGCGCTCGGCAAGCGGCCGTCGGAGCTGCCTGGAGGCGCCAACGCGCGCGTTTACGAAAAACTCATCAGCGACGTCATTGCAAGCGGAACCAGTGCGCAACTCGAACTGAAATGGGTCGGCAAGGATGGGCGGGAACAATGCTCGCACATCCGCCTCACGCCGGAGACCGACCGCGCAGGCCATGTGCATTCCGTGTTGGCGATCGGTCGTGATCTCTCCGACCGGATGGCGTTTGAGGCCACCATCTGGAAGCAGGCCAACTTCGATGCGCTGACCGGCCTGCCGAATCGTCAGATGTTCCATGAACGACTCGCTCAGGAAGCCAGGCAGCCAGGCCACGTCGGGCAGCGCATGGCGTTGATGCTGATCGATCTCGACCGTTTCAAGGAGGTCAACGACTCGCTCGGGCACGACCGGGGAGATACGTTGCTGATCGAGGCCGGCAAGCGCATCGGTTCGTGCGTGCGCCAATCGGATACGGTCGCCCGTCTTGGCGGCGATGAGTTCACCGTCATCCTGCCCAATCTGGATGACACGGAGAGCGTTGAACGGATCGCCAGGACCATCATCGGCAAGTTGGCCGAGCCATTCACGCTGGGCACGGAAGAAGCCTTCATTTCTGCCAGCGTTGGCGTGACGTTTTACCCCGACGACGCCCACGATCTTGATGTGCTGTTCAAGAACGCCGATCAAGCCATGTATGCGGCCAAGAACGCCGGGCGCAATCGCTTCAGTTACTTCAAGCCCGATATGCAGGTGGAGGCCGAAAAGCGCCTGCGGCTTACCAGCGATTTGCGCGCCGCGCTGCCCAGTGACCAGTTTCAGGTCTACTACCAGCCCATCGTCGACCTCGCCACCGGCGAGGTTTGCAAAGCCGAGGCGCTGATCCGCTGGCTACACCCCGAGCGCGGCACGATCAGCCCGCACGATTTCGTTTCCGTGGCGGAAGACACGGGCCTCATCGTTCCCATTGGCGACTGGGTGTTCAAGCAAGCAGTGCAACAGGTGCGGCAATGGCGCGATCAATTCCATCCGTCGTTCCAGATCAGCGTCAACATGTCGCCGGTGCAGATGCGCCAGGATGCCCAACTGTGCGCGCGATGGTCTGACTTCCTCGCGCGCGAAGGCTTGCCGGCGCAGAGCGTGATGGTGGAAATCACGGAAGGGCTGCTATTGCAGGCCGAATCGCGGACGGACGAGACACTGCTGACCTTGCGCAGCGCGGGCATCGGGATCTCGATCGACGACTTCGGGACCGGCTATTCATCGCTCGCTTATCTCAAGCGCTTCGATATTGACTACCTGAAGATCGATCGTTCATTCGTCCACAACCTGAGCTTTGACGAAGACAACCAGGCGCTGTGCGAGGCAATGGTCGTCCTCGCGCACAAACTGGGGCTCAAAGTCATTGCCGAAGGTGTGGAGACCGCCGAGCAACGAGATTTTCTCAAGGCCGTCGATTGTGATTTTGCGCAGGGCTTTTTCTATTCAACACCGGTTCTGCCGCACGCGTTCGAACAGCGGGTGTGGCCACAGTCCGCAAAGCGCGCTGCTGAAACTGAGGCATGAAAGACTGAGACGCCCTGACCCGCTCAGGGCGTTTTCATTTGCGGTTGCGGCTATCGACGCTCAATTGCTTCCAGTGCGTCCCATGTCTCTGGGTTCAACTGGCACCCCTCCAGCGCGAGCAGCACATACGCGCCAATGGCATCGAGAAAGCCCGCGCGATATTCCAACGGGCGTGCGCCCAGCACGTAGTCCAGTGTTTCACGCAAGAGCGCGGGCTGGACCCTGCGATGCCGGTGCAACGAGCGCTGCGTAATCCGCAGAAACCGCTGCGCGCGCAGCGCGCCAGATTGGTACAGTGTGGGGACAGATGGGGGCGCGATGCGCGTTCCGCAGTCTCTATGTATGCCTTGCTGCGAATGCCTTGATGTAATCGTCGACGGTGGCAAAGGAAGCGATATCGATCTTCACACCACGCTGCGTTGCGTGTCTGGCTGCCAGATCGCCGAGAGCATCCAGTTCTTCGCTCGTAATGAACCAGACGCCGATATCGGTCCAGAACCGATCGCTTGGCCTCAACTTGTTCGCGGGCACTTGCAACGTGCCGGCGATCTCATTCCAGAGCGTGCAGACCTCCGCTTCGTCAAGATCGTTTGTGGCGTAGAACTGCCTATAGATCTGGACATCGCTGAGCGCTTCGCGATCGGCAAGGGCAGCACGACTCCCATTGCGACGACTCCGATCGAGCAATGCCAACGCTCCACTGAGTGCAATTGCGAGTGCCGCTAGAGGAAGAAAATTCATGGCGTAGCGACAATGCACGAAGTCATGAGGGCAACCCCGCTCGCCCGAGCCAGTAGTTGGCCAGCGCCTGCTGAATTGAGGGCGTATCGAAGCCGTCCGGCCCCTCAGCTTCGAGCTTGAACTTCAGGTACTCAACAATTGCACCTGCTTGCGCTTTCGAAAATACGGAATGCCGATACACAGCACTATCCCAAGCTGTCCGATCCCCGTACCTACGAGGATTGATCCTTTCCGCTGCACCCTGATCCGCAAGACCGTGGACCAAGTGGAACACAACATCGTTGTAGTGAATCTCCCCTCTGATGTCGTACAGCATGAAAGCCTGTAGGTAGTACCTGAAAGCCTCGTCAGAAAGAAAGGACAAGACTGCGTCCTGATCCATTTTGAATACGTGCAGGTCTCTCCAATTTTTTTACCCCACGAAATATTGCTTCGATATCAGCGGGCTCGGAGCCTTCACGACTGCACACCAGCGCCCAGTCCGGAGGCACCTCGACGTCAGAGAATGCGCTGAGGATTGCGTCTTCCAGTTTGGCTTCTTCCATGTTTCTGCGCCTACGGTGACAGGCACCGGCCCCGAAAACCTATTTGACAGGAAATTCATAGCACCGTAGCACAGAACGCGCGGAGCGCAGGCTCCAGCCTTACAAGCCGGAATCAGGCGACATCAAATCGCCACCAAAATAGCTGTCAAAGATCTGTCCCTCCAAAGTGAAACTCACCATCCAGGAATACTCCCATTCCTCTTCGGACGATACCGTCCACCAGGGCTGCAATTCTCTTTCTGTCCAGAGGCGACACATCACTCACCCCATCTGTCACTACAGAAAG
>AWWV01006312.1:0-26840 GCA_001974805.1 Corchorus capsularis
CGGTAGATACCTTCCAGCGACCAGATGGAGGAGCGCTGATCAGGCAGCAGGCCAGCGCCCGAACTGCCGTCCACCTGTCCGGCCGAGGCCAGGTTGTACAGGTACGTGTACTTACCGATGACCGTCCAACGCACGCTGTTCCACGGCCGCCAGGCGAAGCCAAGGCTGGCCTCGGTGTAGCGCGCATCGTTGACCGGCTGATTGGCATCGCTGGTATTGGCCCAGTTGAAGCGTCCGCCCAGGCGCAATGACTCGTTGATCTCATAGCCGACGCGGTTGGCTGAAACCCACTGCCGGCGCTGCTCGGCACCCTCGTCGCTGCGGTATTCCAGCTTGCTGGCCCAGGTGGTGCCAGGCTGGGTCAGGCCCACGTTCACGCTGGCGGCTTGCCGATGCACCTTGCCCGCGCCGCTCACGGCATCAAGTTCTGCCTGCTGCAGGCTGAAACCCGTCGTCCAGCCGCGTGCGGGGTAGAAGTCCATACCAAAGGTATGCCCCACGCCCGTGGTGGGCCCGCTCTTCAGGCTTTGCGTTTCGTTGTAGAGATTGGTGGTATTCGAGATGCGCCAGCGCTGGCCCAGCGTAATGCTGCTGGGCGCCTGCGAAAGCAGCGGCGACTGGTCGTATACACCGGTCGAGTCGATCAGGCGGGTGTAGTTACCGTACAGCGAGTGATCGGGGCTCATCCGGTATTCACCGGTGAGCTTGGCCGCGTTGCCCCGATTGCCTGCCGTGTATTCGGCACCGGCCGAAGACTGATTGGCAAACTGGTACTTGGCGCCCACGGTGGCGGCATTGTTGCGCGGGTAAGCGCCGCCGTCATCATCGAGCGTGATCTGCCCGGTGCCGTACACGTCGAGCGTGCCGATCAGGCGCCGGGTGTAACCCAGCGCTGCCAGCGTTCCGGTACCGCTGTTCCCCTGATATGTCTCGGTGACGCGGCGGATTTCGGCAATCAGGTCGGAATGCTCTGCCAGGCGCCAGTCGATCTGCGCCTGTGCCTGCTCCAGGGCATCCGTGCCACGCTCGGATTTGCTGTAGCGGCCGGCGATCCGGATGTCTTCGCGCACCTGACCGGCATATTCAAAGCCGTATTCTCGGACGGGGTAGCCCAGGTCGGCTCGCGCCACGGAATACCCCGAGCTCACGTCTCGCCACCAGGCACCGACGGTCCAGTCGCGTGACGTCCACCCCAGCTCGCGCAGGTTGGCACGACCTTCGATGGCGGTGGCGTTGCCGCTGCGATGGGTCTGCGTTTGCGGGTTGATCTGCATGAAGCTCAGACCACCATTGTCGGAGTAGAAAATGGGCGCCATCGCAGCCTGCGTCTGCGAGTGCTCCATCTTGAGGTAAGTCCCGCGTCCGGCCTGCAGCGTCGCATCCACCCCTTTCAAGGTGTACGCCTGGTCCGAGCGCCCTTCGCTCACGTAGGTGCCGCCAACGGCAACGTGCTCGCCAAACCAGTGCTTGGCGCGCACGCCACCCGTCACGTTGTTGCTGTCGAATCCGCTTGGCACGTATTCGTAGTCCGCCAGCAGGTGGTTTTCGTAGCCACCGGTCGGGCGATCACGGAACAGCGTGCTGGTGTTCTGGTCGGCAATCTGGGCAAGCGGCTTCGTCATCATGATCCGCCCTTGCATCTCGTTGATGTCGTAGTCGATGCCGCGCACCAGCGAGATGCGGTTGACCACGCTACCCGTGGAGGGATCGCGCACCTCCAGCACGAGCTGATCGGAACCCGGCAGCAGATCGGTATGCCGCAGGTAGTACAAGCTACCGCCCGTGCCAAGGAATTCCGAGTGCCCCGCCACCGTTTGCGCCTGCGAGGCGAAGACCTTCACCTGCGTGCTCGGATCGCCCAGCGGCGTGCTGGAGCGGCTGCGCCAGTCGACCGCGGCGCCATACAAACTGCGCACGTACTGCGCGTACTGCGTGCCTGTGAAGCCGGTCTGGTAGTTGCCCCACAGCGCCTGGCTCTTGTCCCAATCGACCCGCAAGTACAGCTTGCCTTGCGTGTCGATGTCGCGGTACGTGGTGGAGTCATCGCCGTACACCGGGTAGTACATGTTCGGGTCCAGGCGACGGAACACGTCGCGCGGGTCCGCCTTGAACAGTCCGTCAAAGAGGTTGCCGACGTTGCGTTCGGTCGTATCAGCCTGGGCGGTGAACAGGTAGCGCCCGTCCACCTTGCCCTTGGTGTAGAAGGCCAGCCGCCCCTCGTCGAGGAAGCCGTTGCGGTAGCGGTCGTCCACGGTCAGGCCCGACGCACCGTCGCCGCTGATCGAACTCTTGGACATCGTCAAATCCGCAATGGCGACGATGAACAGGTAGTTCTCGCGCACGTTGATGTCCAGCGGGTAGCTGGTGCCCTCTCCGTTGGGGCCTTTCACATCGACGGCAAACCGGGTGCATGCCAGTCGGCAACAGATACTCAGCCACGAACTTGCCGCGCTGATCCACGGGTACGGTCTGACCGTCGATGGTCAGACCATAGCCCTCGGGCACGTTCTGCCCGAACACCCGCACCCTCGATCCGCGGATGATGATGTTCTGCTGGCGCAGCGCGTTGTTGCCGAACGTACTGTCGAGCAGCGCGCGCGACTCCAGATCGCTGGCGCTCAATGCGCGCAGTGGGCCGCTGGCGTTCTGGTGCATCTGGTCAAGAATGCGCTGCCGATCTGCCGGCGACACCAGCAGCAGACTGCGCGGATAGGTCTCGTCGACGCTGCCATCGGCCGCCGTGGCACGCAGGATGTAGGTGAGTCGATCCCCGGGGCGCACGCGCGTGCCCTCGGGCAGGCTGCCGTCCCACGTTGCCTGAACCACGCCACCGGGCGCAATGTCCACCGTCGCCAGCGGCGTCACCAGGTCGGTGTCTTCGGCCCGGTAGATGCTGATCTGCATCCGCTTGATGAAGGCGGCGTAGTTGCTATAGACCTGCAGCTTGACCGGCTCGACGATGCGGCCACCCTCAACCGCCGCTTCGGACCCGGCCTGCACGCTCAGTACGGGCGTCGTCTGCGTGGGGTCTTCGGTTGCCCAGACCATCCCGCCGTTGGGCAGGTCGATGCTGAAATGGGTGGCCACGGCTTCTTGTCCGATGGCCGCGGGTTGTTTGTCGGCAGACGGCGTCTGTGCCGAGGCGGGCATCCCATAGCCCACGAAAAGGATGCCAGCGATGGCTGCATCCAGCGTTTTGAGTCGCATGGTCTTGGTGGCCTTCGAGCGGGGTCGGGACGAGGTTTGGGAGGCGAGACGCGTGTTCATTGCTGTCCCTCCTTGCCACCGTTGCCCTGCACCGCTGCACCCGCTTGAGCAGGTACCGCCGTCGGCAGCCTGACGCCGAAGTCGAAACGCGCCGGCACACCCTGCGTGATCCGCTTGACCAGCGGATTGGCCGTGGTGAACTCGCTGCGTGGCGGCAGCGTTGCCGGGTCCACCTTCATGATGAAGTTGCGACCGCGTGCGATGTTCGCAACGTCGATGCCCTCCAGGTGATACCGCCCGTAGGCATCCGTCTCGATGATGTTGCCCTCGACCGTCGCAATGCGGACACCCGGAATACCGCGCTCTTCCAGGCCGCTGTTGACGATGATGTAGTCGACGCGCAGCGTGCCGCCGTCTTCCTTCGTGACTTGGCGTTCAACGCTCAAGGCTTGTGACGAGAGCTGCTTCGCCACATCACCGCTGGGCGTGCTTTCCGTGCGGCCGTCTGCGTAGAGGCGAATCTTGCTGCCTTCTGCCGTCGTCAACGTGAAGTCGTCGGTTAAGGCGGCTTCGCGCAGGCGCTGCGAAATGACGATGCGATGCTTGTTCACGGGCTGCGCCATGCTCAGGCGCCCTGACAGGCTGCCCAGTGAGATGCCGTGCAGCAGCGGTGCGCTGGCGTCGGGCTCGGGGCGCGGGCCGTCGCCACGGTCCACCGTGGTGGAACCCGGTACGTAGGCGTCCGGATTGAAGCCGCCCTGTACGCGCAGGCTGGTCGCATTGGCGCTGGCTTGCCAGCCGTCACCGTTGCGGTCATCGAACACGGTGCCGAAAACACGGGTTTCCTCAAACAGCGGGTCGGCATCGCGGCGCACGGTTGCCTGTGCCTGGTTACTGACGCGCATGCCGTTGAGCAGCAGCAGTGCAGTGTTGACGTACTCCCCGCGAGCAGAAGCCCCCGGGCCCACGCGCAGCATGTAGACCACCGTCATCGAAGCGCCTGCGGAGAGGTCAATGCCTTCGATCCGGATCGGGCTGGTACCGGCCAGACGACCATTGCTCCCTGTCACCGTGAGCGAGTTGGCGATCAGGCTAAAGCCGACCGGCGGCGTATCCACCAGAACGGCGCCCTGGATGTTGGTCTTGCTGGGGTTCTGCACCGTCAGCGTGTAGCGCACGACATCGCCCACGTTCACCTTCTGCGGTGCCGCCTGTTTGGTTCACATGCAGCAGCGCGTCATCGCTCACGGCAAAGCGGATCGCGGCGTCGCTGCAGTTTGTCGGCGCCATCCGGTCGCAGATGCGATAGCGCAAGGTGTAGCTGCCGCCGGGCGTGCCCGGGGGCACGATCACGGTACCGTCCGGACGGAGCGACAGCCCCGGCAGGCCGCCGTTGTCCAGCAGCGTCACGTTGATGTTGCTCGGGTTGGTGATCGGCTTGCCGCCCTGGGTGTCGTTGCCCAGGACGATCCCGATCGGGCCGCCGGTCGCGCCGTTCACAGGAGTCTGGCGGTAGTCGTCATCGGTCGCCTGCAGCGGCTGCGATGTCACCGTCACCGAGACGCTGGCCGTGGCGCAGTTGGCCGGGTTCAGCTTCTCGCAGATCTGGTAGCCGATCGTGTACGTGCCAGCCGGCGTACCCGGTGCCACGGATACCAGGCCGGTATTCGGGTCGAGGCTCACCTTCGGGTTGCTCGATGGCGTCGTCACGCTCACGTTGATGTTGCCCGGCGTTGCCTTCGAGCCATTGAGCGTGTCGTTGTCCAGCACATTGCCGACCTGCGGGCTACCGCTCGAGCCATCGACTCCGGTGTAGTTGTCATTGCCCGCCGCGATCTTGCCCGGCGCCACCGTCACCGTTGCAGTCGCGTTTGCGCAGTTGGTCGCGTTCAGCTTCTCGCAGATCTGGTAGCCGATCGTGTACGTGCCGGCCGGCGTGCC
This sequence comes from Corchorus capsularis, assembly GCA_001974805.1. NCBI lineage: Eukaryota > Viridiplantae > Streptophyta > Magnoliopsida > Malvales > Malvaceae > Corchorus > Corchorus capsularis. Next base: position 5,149 of record AWWV01006312.1, read on the forward strand.
CGGTGCCACCGACACCAGACCGGTGTTCGGGTCCAACGTCACCTTCGGGTTGCTCGACGGAGAGGTCACGCTCAGGTTGACCGTGCCCGGCGTCGCCTTGGCACCATTGAGCGTGTCGTTGTCCAACACGTTGCCCACGCTGCTGTTGCCCGCGTTGCCGTCGATGCCGGTGTAGGTGTCGTTGTTGGCAACGATCTTGCCCGGCACCACCGTCACGGTTTCCGTGGCGGTCGCACAGTTGGTCGGGTTCAGCTTCTCGCAGATCCGGTAGCCGATGGTGTACGTGCCTGCCGGCGTGCCCGGCGCAACCGACACCACACCGGTGTTCGGGTCCAGTGTCACCTTCGGATTGCTCGACGGCGTCGTCACGCTGACGTTGACGGTGCCCGGCGTGACCTTGGTGCCGTTGAGCGTGTCGTTGTCCAGCGCATTGCCAACGTTGCTGTTGCCCGCGTTGCCGTCGATGCCGGTGTAGGTGTCGTTGCCGGCAACGATCTTGCCCGGCGCCACCGTCACCGTGGCGGTGGTATTGGCGCAGTTGGTCGGGTTCAGCTTCTCGCAGATCTGGTAGCCGATGGTGTACGTGCCTGCCGGCGTGCCCGGTGCCACTGCCACCAGACCGGTGTTCGGGTCCAGCGTCACCTTCGGGTTGCTCGACGGAGAGGTCACGCTGATGTTGACCGTGCCCGGCGTCGCCTTGGCACCGTTGAGCGTGTCGTTGTCCAGCACGTTGCCGACGCTGCCGTTGCCGGCGTTACCGTCGATACCGGTATAGCTATCGCTGCCAGCCGTAATCGGGCCCGTCACCACCGTCACCGAAGCGGTAGCGTTTGCGCAGTTGGTCGGGTTCAGCTTCTCGCAGATCTGATAGCCGATGGTGTACGTGCCCGCCGGCGTGCCCCGGTGCCACCGACACCACGCCCGTGCTCGGATCCAGCGTCACCTTCGGGTTGCTCGAATGGCGTCGTCACGCTCACGTTGACGGTGCCCGGCGTGGCCTTGGTGCCGTTGAGCGTGTCGTTGTCCAGCACGTTGCCAACCTGTGGGTGCCGGTGGCGCCGTTCGTCCCGGTGTAGGTGTCATTGCTTGCAATGATCTTGCCGGGTGCCACCGTGACCGTGGCCGTGGCGCTCGCACAGTTGGTCGGGTTCAGCTTCTCGCAAATCTGATAGCCGATGGGTGTACGTACCCGCCGGCGTGCCCGGTGCCACTGCCACCAGACCGGTGTTCGGGTCCAGCGTCACCTTCGGGTTGCTCGATGGCGAGGTCACGCTGATATTGACCGTGCCCGTTGTCGCCTTGGCGCCGTTGAGCGTGTCGTTGTCCAGCACGTTACCGACGCTGCTATTGCCTGCGGTGCCGTCAATGCCGGTATAGGTGTCGTTGCTGGCCGCAATGGGCGCCGCGCCCACCACAATGGTGGCCGTCGCCGAAGCGCAATTGGTCGGGTGCACGGCGTCGCACACCGTGTACGGAATCTTGTAGGTACCCGCCGGCGTGCCGGGCTTGACCGTGATCGTGCCGTCAGGATTGAGCGTGAAGCCCCCCGAAGACGGCGTGGGCGTTGTGGCACCCCAGGTCAACGTCACGTTGCCCTTGCCGGTTCCACTCGTCGGACCATTCGTGCTGCCCAGGGTGTCATTGACGAGCACGCTGCCAAGCGAGCCCCCTGCTGCGCCGCTGGGCACGTTGTAGTTATCGTTGTTGGCGACGATCTTCGGGTCGCCAATCGGCGTATCAACAACGCCAGTCGACGTGACGGGGCTACCGCCGCCCGAGGGCGTGGCCGTGACGGTCGCAACGTTGTGGATCGGCACGCCGGCATCTACGTCAGCCTGCGTCACCGTGTAGGCAAAGCTGCCGCAGTTCGCGGAGCCACCCGGGTTGATCGTTGTGGGCGTACACGCCAGTGCGGTACCGCCGGCTTTCGGGTCCGACACCGTCAAGCCGGTCAGCACAACGCTGCCGCTGTTGACGGCCGTGATGCTGTAGCCGATGGTTTCGCCCGCATCCGCCTTGCCGTTGCCATTGGCGTCATTGAGCGTAGCGTCTTGGTGACCGACATGGCAGGCGTGCCCTGCACGGTGGTCGATACCGTCGCGCTATTGTTGCCCGTTGAGGGTTCCGCCACCGTGGTATCGGTGGTGGCCAGTTGCACGGTCGCAGTGTTGCTGATATTTCCAGCCGCGCCCGGCGCATTCACATTGATGGTGATCTGTACGCTGCTGCCGGCCGGCAGGCTCTGCACGGCGCCGGTAATCACATACCCCGCGGCATCGCTGCCCGTAACGCTGGTACCCAGCGCGCCGCAGATTGCACCGCCGGTCGGGTTGCCGCAGCTCACATTCCCGGCAGTGACACCCGTGATGCCCACGGGCATGGTGTCCTTGAAGGTGGCGCCGGTGGCAGGGTATGCGCCGGTGTTGGTGATGGTCAGCGTGTAGGTCATTGGCTGACCTGCCTGCACCGTGGCGGGCCCCACCTTGGTGACGCCCAGGTCCACCACGCGCGGGATGTTCGTGAGCGTGCAGTCCACCCGGTCAGCCAGTTGCAGCAGGTTCAGCGTCGGCGGATTGGCCGGATCGAACGTGCCGCTGGGCAGCACCGTGCTCGAACCCGCAGTTGCCGTTTGGTACAGGCGATCGTCCTGTCGTAACTGCGCCAGCGTGTAGCGGCTGCCCGGCGCCATCTGCTCGATCAGGGTGAGCACGTTGCCCGGCATGACGGCCTGGCCGCTGATGTACGGATAGTTGCCGGTACCGGTGCCCGACGTGGAGGTGTTGATGACCTCGTTCCCCTTGGCATTGAGAACGCGGTAGGTAAATTGATCCGAAGGGTCCAGGCGACCGCTCGGCAGTGCCTTGCGCAGCCGCACCCCGCCCCAACGCACGCCAAACGCCATGCCTTGCAGGCTGGAGCCGTTGGTGTGGACTTGCCCCATCACGGTAAACGGGGAACCCGTGCGCGTGGTGGAGAACACTGCGGCGTTGGCGGTGCCGGCTTTGCCCACCAGCCGCTGACAGTCGGGCATGGCAGCGCAAGCCGATGGCGGTGAGGCGGAGCCTCCCGGCGGGCCATAGGAGGGGTTGTTGTTCGCCGATGCGCCCAGCCACTCCACCAGATGAAGCGCACTCCCGCCGGACACCACACCGAAATCCAGGTTTTCGCCGGTGTTCGTGCTCTCGCCATCGGCCAGCACCATTTCAAAGCTGTTGGTCGCTTCCTGGCCCGCCGGGTTGTAGATGTGGATGTCCTGCAGCGTGACCGTGGTGTGGTTCGCGACGCTGCCGTTGTTGGTATAGAGCGCGGCCTTGTTCGGCGTGTAGATGGTGTAGTAGCCGCTGGTGCCGCTGAACTGGGACCCAGTCCAGGATGGCGCCTGCACGCCGCTCAAGCCAGAGCTGGTCCCGATGTTGCTCACGACCGCCGTCAGGGTCAGGGTCGAGCCATCCGGCAGATCAAACGTGAGCGGCGTTGAGCCGTTCGTGGTCAGCGATACGCCGTCGAGCTGCAGCCAGCAGATCTCATCGACATGAACCCCCTTCGAGTTCGGATCGGCCATGCGGCAAAGGTTGTTGGCAAATGCCGGCGATGCCAGCAACCATGCCAACGATGCCAGTAAGAGCAACCCGCAACGCTTCCACCAGGCACGCCGAAAAGCACTGTGCCGGCGATAACCCCCACCTTGATATTCCATCTTTGGAACGCCCCGTTATCAACAAACGACCGCCCGTCATGCGTAACCGTTTGGTTTAAATATTTCGACGCATACCCGACGCCGCCACCAAATGAAACGGCGGCAACAAGCAAGGTAAAAACGGGGAGAAGAAAAGGGGAGCAGCGAGATGAGGTCTATAAAATGAACGAGCGAATGCTGCCCGCACGATAAAATCGCGCTTGCAAATACCGCCGTCAGATTTAGAACTGCGTTATGAGCGTATTTCGTGACAAAGCAGACAGGCCTGCCCGCATACGAGCAGCAATGCCTGCCATTGAGCGCAGACCAGGCGCCCTGACACGAAAGAACCTCTCATTTTGACCCGCCATGAATGACTGGCGACGGCTCTTGACGATGGCCACACCCCGCCTCTCGCCAACCGCACCAACCCTGGACCGACTCCCGAACCCTTAAAAAGCGGTAGCTCAAGCCGGCTACAGCCAATTTCCCCTACAACCCGCAACGTCGCTTCTTTCTGTTCCTGCACATGTTCCCAAAAGACACTGAGAACCTTTGCAGCCCACCAGTTTTTTTCACAGCGCTATTCGCTTTGACTCTTGTACGTAACGCCAGAAAGCCGCACCGGACGGGTTTATGCAACAACACCGTACGACACTACGCTGACATGGCGCGCAATATTACCAACTAAGGAGCAAATTAAAACAAACTCCCCTCATCAAACATGTCAAACAATTGTAAAAACGCAGTCTGAGTGTTTTCTTGAAAAGCAGGAATTTATTCGGAGGAGGCAAAAAAATCCTGCCTCAAAATAGGCGATGTGCATTCTGGGAGCATTCGGGTAGGCGCGTTTTTTGATCAGCGGAAAAATACTTTGCCCGAGCGGATGGATCTTCAAAGTTCCCACAAGATCGGATGCCTGCCGGGTTCAACGCTGGGCAAGGACGGTGTGCGCGAACCGGAGATGCATCAATAGAGAGGCCGCTGGACAACTGCCCGCGCAAAAAGCGCGCCTCTCGCATGCGTGGTTGATGTGCTTAGCCACAACAGTAACGAGGTTATTGGCGCAGTCATGGCGGCGCTCACCCTGCCCGGCGTCCCGCGTGCGGGGTGGGATCAGTTCAAGCGGTTGCGCTGTATGCCAGACAACGTTTTCCCCGAAACGGCATCGCGTCTCGCCAGCCGTGCGCAACCTCCCTCTATGTCATATAGGTCCGCTTATACTTGCGCGGGACCATGGCGCATGCGCGGACCACGATGCCCCACGGTTCGGCCTACCCTTCTCCGCTTGCTCGTCGTCATGCCATCTCGCCCGTCATATTCGACGTCGCTTCGTGCCGCCCCGGATCTCGCCGGTGCGCACATCCTTGTCGTAGATCGATTGCCCTAACGAGCTTCAACTACTGATCGAGATTTTGCGTGTTGCCCGTTGCCGGATCAGTGTTGCGTTTGACGGCGTCCAGGCGTATCACCGGGCACAGGCCGTGGCCCCTGACCTGATCCTGATGGATTTACGCATGCCCCGCATGGATGGCTTTGCCTCGTGCCGGTTGCTCACTGCAACGCCCTCAACACAGGCCATTCCGATCATTATGTTGACGGCGGCGACGGATCTCGATGACCGACTCGAAGGGCTCGAAATCGGTGCGATTGACTATATCGTCAAGCCGTTTGAACCCGCAGAAGTCATTGCGCGCATCCGGAATCATCTGAAGAAGGCGCTCACCAGTCGTTCCGAGCACTATCTGCCCGCGCTCCCCGACACGCCGGATGCGTCCTTGGTACGCGCAGCCAGCCAGCTTCTGCTGCGTGACGTGCGCAACCCGCCCACCGTCGAAGATCTCGCCAAGCAGGTGGGTACCCACGAAAAGCGCCTGTCTCGGGTATTCCGCGACCATCTCGGAAAGACCGTCTTCGAATATTTGCGCGACACGCGACTGCAGATGGCGCAGCGTTTTCTCGCTAGAACTTCGATGGGCACGGGGGAGATCGCTGAAGAGATCGGTTTTTCCAGCGCCGCCAATTTTGCAACGGCGTTTCGCGACCGCTTCGGTACCACGCCATCTGCCTGGAAGCGGCAGCACCGCGAAGTCGACATCACCGATCCCATTCAGGTCCCGAACACCGATGCGTGACCGATGCAAAGCATGTGCAGTGTTGTATCGCACTGCGCTGTGCTTCCTGCTGCTTGCGTGCATGCCCCTTCCGGCAGCTTGGGCCGCCACGGCTGAAGGCCCAGGGCTGCTGGAAGATGTATCGATATTCGAAGACGCCACGGCCGCGATGCCGCTCGAAGCGATCGTTGCCCTGCCCAAGAGTGATCATGGTGGCTTCGTGCCGGCCACAAAGGCGCGGTTGAATCCAGGATTCTCGCGGTCTGCCTGGTGGGTCCGCCTCACGCTGGTCAATCACGACCATGTCGAGCGCCCAATCGTGCTGGCGCTGCGCGACGCACGTGTTGATCGGGCGGACTTCTATACCCCGCGGAGCGGCCACTGGGCACAGGATGCCGTATTCCCGCCCGCTAGCACCGACGCGAATCAGGCGCAGCCCCGGTATCCGGTGCTCAACATGACCCTGCATCCAGGCGAGAGGATCCCGGTCATGGTGCGAGTCACCTCCCGCAAGACATTGCAACTGGAGCCCATGGCCTTTGCTCAGGAGGCATGGCATGCAAGGGAGATTCGCGCCGCCCTGTGGAACTTTGGGTTCCTTGGCGGCCTGCTGGCGTTGACGTGGGCTGCCTTGCTGATCGGATTCTTTTCCCGCAGTAGCGCGTTCTATCTGTTGGCAGGCCTGTCCCTGAATACTGCCTTGTATGAGGCATCCATTCGCGGCTATACCCGTGCGTATCTTTGGCCGCATGCGCCCGAATGGTCAGCGCGCAGCGAAATACTGTTTGTGTATCTTGCTATTGCACTCTTCATTGCGTTCATCCTGAAGATTGCGCGCGGAGAAAACGTCAGGATGCCGGTGCAGGTCATCTACGTGGCGATACTGTGCCTCGAGTGCATTGGCATGATCGGTGCTGCGTTCGGCGACCTCCTTGTCTTTACGCGGTTCTGCCTGCAACTGAGCGTCGCACTCGGCATCCTCAATATCTGCATTGCGCTGCTGTTTGCCAAGCGCGGCACCCCTACCGGCCGTCTGTTGCTGGTAACGGTCTGCTTTGCTCTATTCAATTTGCTGATACGGACTGTCGAAGGGCTCGATGCGCTACCTGCAGCGCTTTCATGGCTCAAGTCCGACATTTACCCCAATCCCGTCATGGCGATCATCGGCCTTGCCACGCATCTCGTGGTGCTGGCCGCCTGGATCCACCATGTGGGCCGTCAGCGCACGGAAGCAAGGCAGCGGCTGGAGCATTGGCAGCTCACGGAACAGGATCGGCTGCGGGACGAAGTCGCGAAACGGACAGTCGCGCTCAACGAAGCGCTTGGCCAGGCGCAAACCAGCATGCAGCAAAAGATCGAAACCCTGGGGTACGTCAGCCACGATTTGCGTGCACCGTTGTCTACGATCAATGGGTACGCGAAGCTCCTGCTGGATAGCGCGACACAGAGTCAGGCCAAGCTGATCCAATCCATCGACCGCAGCATCCGCTACCAACTGACGCTCATTGACGAGCTGCTGGAATATACGAAGGCCGAACTGCAGCCACTCGGCGTTGCGCCCAGCCCCGTGGACTTGCCAGACCTTCTGGATGACATCGCCGGCTATGCCATCGCACTTTGCGCACAACAGAACAACCAGTTCATCTATCGGCCGCTGACGCCGCTGCCGAAAACGTTGGAGATCGACGGAATCCGTCTGCAGCAGGTCTTGCTCAACCTCCTGTCCAACGCTTCGAAGTTCACACACAACGGCGTCGTCACGCTAACCGTAGAGGCCCACAAGCAGGTCGACGGCTATCGCATCGGCCTTGAGGTGGCCGACACCGGCATCGGGATCGACGTCGCGAAGAAAACCGACATTTTCGGCGCCTACCAACAAGTCCAGGCAATCAACGGCGGGACTGGACTCGGTCTGTTTATCGCACAACGCATCGTCAAAGCCATGCGCGGCGAACTGCTTGTCTCCAGCAGGCCCGGCGTTGGAACATCGTTCACGTTCGAAATCGTCGCACCGGCCCTTGGGCATGTCCTGATCGATGTGGACGACCTCCCTCGCCCAGCACAGCCCAAGACCGAACCCGCACGGCCCCGTACGCCAACGCTCCGACCTCCTGCCCAGGACCTTGATGAACTTGCCCAGTTCGCCAGAAACGGCCGCCTGACAGACGTGGAAGACTGGATCCGCAGATTTGCGAATGTCCCCGGCTATGCCAGCTTTCTCGATGAAGTTCAAAAATGCGTCGATGCCTTGGAATTTGCAGCGATAGAAGCGCTGCTTGGTTCGGCACAAGACCAGGCGGATCTGACCTCTGTTGATCTGGACCGAATCCTGCCCCACCGGGTGTAGCCCAATCAACCACGTCTCGCCTGTCTGCGGCGACGCGCCTCCACAAGGCCACGCCCGCACTCTTCCTGAACGCATCCAATAACAACGAAGCCTGCGTTGAAACTCATGAACTTGCCACCAAGCTCCTGTCAGCGAAATGCGGGGTATTCGGACCTTCGCTGCACTCCACTGCAGCCGTGCTGCGTAGTGCGACGAAAGGTCGGGAGGGCAACATATCAAGGTCGACGGGCGATCATTGCTGGAGCGATGCCTTGCGCAACGGCCGCTGGCGATGCGTACGCGCAGGCGGCACAACAAGCGGACGATGCACAAGCGCCGGTCGCCGCGCTTCCGGAGATCGTTGTGAAAGGCGTGGCGAACGCGCCGTCAGTCGGGCTCGTCGGTCAACGCACCACAACGGGAACGAAGACCGATACGCCGATCACGGAGATTCCTCAAACGGTCAACATCGTCACTGAGCAGCAGATGGCGATGACCGGCGCAACCGACCTCAGCCAGGCACTGCGCTACCTGCCAGGGTTCGCATCATATGGATCCGACAACCGCTCGGACCTGTATGCGACGCTGCGAGGCTTTAAACCTTCTCTGTTTGTCGACGGGTTGCAAGCGCCGAATACAACGGTCATCGCAGATTGGCGCGTTGCCCCGTATACGATCGACAGCATCACTGTGCTGCGTGGGCCGACGTCGGTGCTGTATGGGGCCGGCGATCCGGGCGCGATCGTCGATGTGCAGACGAAGCAGGCCGACGGCCAGCGCGTGCGCGAGGTGGGTGTGCAGATCGGCAACTACGCCCGGAAGGAGACGATGCTCGACATCGGCGACAAGCTCGACGCCGACGGTAGAGTTGCCTATCGCTTCGTCGGCGTTGCGAGCGACGGCAACGCACTGACCGGGCCGCATGACGAGCAGCGCGTCGCGCTTGCGCCTTCACTGCGCTGGCGGCCGGATGCCGACACCTCGCTGACACTCACCGCGACCTACCTGCAGGACCGGAGTGATTTTTCACACAACTTCCTCCCCGCGCAGGGCACCGTGCTGCCCAACCCCAATGGGCAGCTCACGCATGACGTCTACACGGGCGACCCGACATTCATGACTACCGAAAGAAGCAGTGGTCGCTACGGTCTATCAGTTCTCGCACAACCTCAATTCGACGTGGACATTGCGCCAGAACGTGCGTTGGATGCACTTGTCGCTTGATGACGCATCGGTCTTCGGCGCGGGTCTTGCCCCGGGCAGCACCACCAACATCACGCGCTACGCAGGGCTGTTCCAGTTCAACTACAGCCGCTTCGATATCGACAACACCGCACAGGCGCGCTTCGGCACAGGGCCACTCGAACACACGGTGCTACTCGGCTTCCAGTACAGCCGGCAGACAACGACCGATAGCGAGTGGCTTGCGCTGGCGCCGCGCCTGAATCTCTACAACCCGGTCTATACGCCGGTCACGACCGCGATCTTCTCGGGCCCGACGTTCCTGGGCCACCCCAATCTGTACACGGCGATGAGCACGGTCAGTACCTACGCACAAGACCAGATCAAATGGAACCGCTGGGTTTTGACGCTCGGTGGCCGCGAGGATTGGGTCAACGTGCGCCAGGACAACCGCGGGGCCGGCACGCAGACGAACCAGGACGTCAGCGCGTTCTCGGGCCGTGTCGGCCTCACGTATCGCGGCAGCTACGGGCTTTCGCCGTACGTCGGCTATTCGACATCGTTCAACCCGGTCATCGGTGTGAGGATGTTTGGTGGAGGATTGCCGCAACCAACGCGCGGCAAGCAGACCGAGGCTGGCCTACGCTGGCAGCCGCTGGGCGAGAAGCTGATGCTGAGCGCGGCGGTCTACCAGATCAACCAGACGAACGTCGTGACACCGGCGCCGAGAAATCTCGATCCCACCGGCATGTCCTCCGTGCAGACTGGCGAGGTGCGTTCGCGCGGCATCGAGCTGAGCGCGGTCGGCAACCTGACGCGCGAGTTATCGCTGATCGCGTCGTACATCTATCAGGATGTGAAGAACGTGAAGGCGAACGACGCGTCGCTGAACCACTGGCCGGTCGACATTCCGCGGCCGCGCCAGATGGCGTCGCTGTGGGCTGACTGGACATGGCGCACCGGAGCCCTCGCGGGATTCGGCATTGGCGGCGGGGTCCGCTACCAGAGCGCGTCGGCGGGTGCGTCGGACAACTCGCTGACGGTCCCCAGCTACACGCTGTACGACGCGGCACTGCACTATGGCACACGCGATTGGCGTTTTTCGCTGAACGTGATGAACCTGTTCGACCGTCGCTACATCAGCGGCTGCCAGTCGTACGCGGTTTGTGTATTCGGCAACGAGCGCACCGTGCTGGCCAGCGCCAAATACAATTGGTGACGATACACCTCTGATTGCCAGCCCCACCATCCGACAACCCCACCATGACAGAACGCATCCTGCTCAGCATCGACGCCGGCGTGGCCGAAGTCCGGCTCAACCGGCCCGAGAAGATGAACGCCATCGACCCGGCCATGTTCGAGGCCCTGGTCGCAACCGGTGAACGCCTGATGAATGAACCAGACTTGCGCGCCGTGGTGTTGTCCGGCGAAGGTCGCGCGTTCTGCGCCGGGCTGGACATGGGCAGCATGGCAAGCCTCGGCACGGGCGACAGTGGATCAGACATCGGCGCTGGCCGGTTGGCTCGGCGTACGCATGGATCGGCCAACCTGCCACAGTACGCTTGCACGGTCTGGCGCGATCTGCCGGTGCCGGTGCTGGCGGCAGTGCATGGCGTTGCTTACGGCGGTGGGTTACAGATTGCGCTGGGCGCAGACGTCCGCTACGTGCGCGCCGACACGCGCATGTCAATCATGGAAGTCAAATGGGGGTTGGTGCCCGACATGGGCGGCATGGCCCTCACGCGTGGCCTCGTGCGGCCCGACCGGCTGCGTGAGCTGATCTATAGCGGGCGCGTCGTCAACGGTGACGAAGCCTGTGCCCTGGGTCTGGCAACCCACGTGGTCGACGACCCGCGCGCGGCTGCCCTGGCGGCAGCGCGAGAAATTGCGCAGAAGAGCCCGGACGCAATCCGTGCAGCCAAGCGCCTGATGGGCGTTGTGGAGGATGGCGATACCGCTGCCATCCTGCTGGCCGAATCGATTGAGCAGGACCGCCTGATCGGCGCGGCTAACCAGCGTGAGGCGGTGCTCGCCGGCATGGAAAATCGCGCACCGGCGTTTCAGCCGGCCGCGAAGCACTCAAACAGCTAGCTCAACGGAAGTGATGCACTCAGGCGGCGACGGGCTTGCCGCCGAGCGCCGCACGCATGGCACGCGAACGGCTGACCACCTCGTCACGCAGCGGCGCGCGCAGGCCCATCGCAAAGGCGGTCTCGGCCACCAGAAACAGCGGCCCAACCACCAGCCCCACCAAGTCATCGACAAAGGCTGGTTTGCGCCCTTCGTAGTAGTGGCCGACAAACTGGATGATCCAGCCGATCACAAACAAGCCGATGCCCGCCGATAGCCAAGCCGCTACCGAATGTCCGGCCACCTGCTGGCCAATCCACACACACAGGCCGATCAGCACAAACATCACCACGCCAAACGCCACATCCAGGCGCAGGTAGAACACCGTGACGGCCGCCAGCAGGAACAGCGCCGGCGTAACAGCCACACCGCCGGGCAACGCTGCAAACACGGGGCGGGACAACAGAATCGCCACCGCCAGCACAATGGCCGGGATGCCGACAAAGTGCGTGGCGATATTGCGCCCGTCCTGGTGGTAGGCCGCGTAGTTGGAAAGATGGTCTGACAGGCTGCGCATCGTGGTCTCCAGTTTTTGTGCGTTTGCAGCATGGACGCTGCAGTTGCCCTCTCGTTATGATCCTTTCATCTTAGTCAGCGGATGGAACGGCGCTCTGTCATATAGCCGACAAATTCGCCTTGTCTGTTGCCCCTCCACTGCCGGCCCCATGGACCGTTCCGCTCTCTTCCACCCACAAGCAGATGCTGCGTCGTACCGTGAACGCCTGCATGCCAGCAGCTGGTTCGGTACGTTGGATGCGCCCTTACAGGACGCATTGATCGGCATTGCCGCCGTGCGCCGCCTGAGCGCGGGCGATGTGCTGTTCCGGCGCGGCGATCCACCCGACGGGTTGTATTGCGTGGTGGAGGGCACCATCTGCATCGGCGCCACCAGCGCGGAGGGGCGCGAAGGCCCTGTTGGCGGTGCTGGAACCCGTCAACTGGTTTGGCGAAATTGGTGTTTTCGACCGCCAGCCGCGCACCCATGACGCCCGCGCCGACGCCAGTACCACGCTGTTGCACATGCCGCAGGCCGCGCTGATCGCCCTGCTGGACAGCAACCCGGCACTGCTGCATGCCTTCGCCCTGCTGCTCACGCACAAGCTGCGGCTGACCTTCACCGTACTGGAAGAAACCGCCCTGCTGCCCGCCTCCGTGCGCGTGGCCCGGCGCTTGCTGTTGATGGCCGACGGCTACGGCGACCTGCGTCTGGGCACCCGCCGCGTGCTGCGGGTGCCGCAGGAGCAGCTTGCACAGTTGCTGGCGCTGTCCCGCCAGACCGTCAATCAGGTGCTCAAAGACCTGCAGGCACGCGGGATTCTCAAGGTCGCTTACGGCGAGATTGAACTGCTGGATTTCGCCGGATTGCGTGATCTTGCCCGGGGTGAGGGTTGAATCACCAACCAATACCCCTACATGCGGTGAGATAGGACCGATCCTATAATGTGTTCCCACTCGCACATTCGCCCTTCGCATGGTGTGGAGGGCGTGAAGCGAGACTTTCTCCAAGAGATCCATCATGCCCCGCCAGACCCCCATCGAGCGCTATCGCAACATCGGCATCTCGGCGCACATCGACGCCGGCAAAACCACCACGACCGAGCGCATCCTGTTCTACACCGGGGTCAATCACAAGATTGGCGAGGTGCATGACGGCGCGGCCACGATGGACTGGATGGAGCAGGAGCAGGAACGCGGCATCACCATCACGTCGGCGGCCACGCACTGCATGTGGAAAGGTATGGCGGGTAACTACCCGGAACACCGCATCAACATCATCGACACCCCGGGCCACGTCGATTTCACCATCGAGGTGGAGCGCTCCATGCGCGTGCTGGATGGTGCGTGCATGGTCTATGACTCCGTGGGCGGCGTGCAGCCGCAGTCGGAAACCGTCTGGCGCCAGGCCAACAAATACAAGGTGCCGCGCATCGCGTTCGTCAACAAGATGGACCGCATCGGCGCAGACTTTTTCCGCGTTGAGCGCCAGATGCGCGAGCGCCTGAAGGGCAATCCGGTGCCGATTCAGATCCCGGTCGGCGCGGAAGATGGTTTCCGACGGCGTGGTCGAACCTCGTCAAAAATGAAAGAGATCCTGTGGGACGATGCCTCACAGGGCGTGAAGTTCACCTACGTCGACATCGACCCTGCGCTGCTACCCATCGCCCAGGAATGGCGCGAGAAAATGGTCGAGGCCGCCGCAGAGGCGAGTGAAGAGCTGCTCAACAAATACCTCGGCGGCGAAGAGCTGACCGAGGAAGAGATCAAGCGCGCCCTGCGCAAACGCACCATCGCCGGTGAAATCCAGCCGATGCTGTGCGGCTCTGCGTTCAAGAACAAGGGCGTGCAGGCCATGCTGGATGCGGTGGTCGACTACCTGCCCTCGCCGGTGGACATTCCCGCCATTGAAGGCCACGGCGAGAAGGATGAGCCGCTCGAACGCCACCCCAGCGACAGCGAGCCATTCTCCGCGCTCGCCTTCAAGATCATGACCGACCCGTTTGTCGGCCAGCTCGCGTTCTTCCGCGTGTACTCGGGCAAGATCAATTCGGGCGACACGGTCTACAACTCGGTCAAGCAGAAGAAGGAGCGCCTGGGCCGCATCCTGCAGATGCACGCGAACCAGCGCGAAGAGATCAAGGAAGTGCTGGCCGGCGACATTGCCGCCGCCGTGGGCCTGAAGGACGTGACGACCGGCGAAACGCTCTGCGACCCCGAAAACGTCATCGTGCTGGAGCGCATGGAGTTCCCCGAGCCCGTGATCAGCCAGGCCGTGGAGCCCAAGACCAAGGCTGACCAGGAAAAGATGGGCATCGCCCTGAACCGCCTGGCACAGGAAGACCCGTCGTTCCGCGTGAAGACGGATGAGGAATCCGGCCAGACCATCATCTCGGGCATGGGCGAACTGCACCTGGAAATCCTGGTCGACCGCATGAAGCGCGAGTTTGGCGTGGAAGCGACGGTCGGCAAGCCGCAGGTGGCGTACCGCGAAACCATCAAGAAGGCCGCCGAAGACGTCGAAGGCAAGTTCGTCAAGCAGTCGGGCGGGCGCGGTCAGTACGGCCATGCGGTCATCACGCTGGAGCCGAACGAGGGCAAGGGCTACGAGTTCGTCGACGAGATCAAGGGCGGCGTGATTCCGCGCGAGTTCATCCCGGCGGTGGACAAGGGTATCCGCGACACGCTCAACACGGGTGTGCTGGCCGGCTATCCGGTGGTGGATGTGAAGGTGCGCCTGACGTTCGGCTCGTACCACGACGTGGATTCGAACGAAAACGCGTTCCGCATGGCCGGCTCGATGGCCTTCAAGGATGCGATGCGCAAGGCCGGCCCCATCCTGCTCGAACCGATGATGGCCGTGGAAGTGGAAACGCCCGAAGACTACATGGGCAACGTGAAGGGGGACTTGTCTTCACGGCGCGGCATGGTGCAAGGCACGGAAGACATCGCTGGTGGCGGCGGCAAGATCGTCAAGGCCGAGGTGCCGCTGGCTGAGATGTTTGGGTACTCGACCGCGCTGCGTTCGGCCACACAAGGCCGTGCGACGTACACGATGGAGTTCAAGCACTACGCGGAAGCCCCGCGCAATGTGTCTGAAGCGGTGATCTCGGCCAAGAAGGTCTGAGGCTGTTTTGCTTCATTCGCTGCGGCCGCCTCGTGCGGCCGCAGTGCTTTGCGGGCTAACCCGCGGGCAGGTTCTCGACGCAAAAATCGATGAACGCATGCACCTTGGCCGGCAGGTGGCGCCGTGTTGGGTATAGCGCGTACAAGGCAAAGCGTTCGTCCGGCCAGTCGGGAAACAGGTCAACCAGTTGGCCGCTGCGCCGCAGGTCTTCCGTACCCAGCGCCATCACCTGGGCAATGCCC
The DNA here is from genome assembly GCA_001974805.1 of Corchorus capsularis. Lineage (NCBI taxonomy): Eukaryota > Viridiplantae > Streptophyta > Magnoliopsida > Malvales > Malvaceae > Corchorus > Corchorus capsularis. Next base: position 20,441 of record AWWV01006312.1, read on the forward strand.
GCCCCCGCCACGCACGCCGCGTGCATCGTGCGCACGTCCGACACCATCAACCGCCCGGCGGGCCGGATCTCGATGCGCTCGTCCTTGCGCCAGAACTCCCACTCGTAGGGGCGCCCCGTGACCGGGTTGTAGAACAGGATGGCGCTCGTGTGACGGCACATCGCGCGGATGCGCGGGTTTTCCGTGGCGGGCGATGTAGCCCGGGGAAGCCACGGTCACGATGCGCGTCTCAATCAGCTTGCGCGCCACGAACGAGCCCACCGGCGGTGGCCCGAATCGGATCGCCAGATCAAACCCATCGGCCACCAGATCGCCCACGTCGTCACGCATGATGAGCTCCAGCGACAGATCAGGATGGCGCTCCAAAAAACCCGCCACCGGCGTCGCCAACGCCATCCGCGAGAAAAACGGATCGACGTTCACCCTCAGTCGGCCCTGCACGGCGCCCGCTGCGCCCGAAGCCATTGCGGCGGCCTCGGCGATACCCATCAGGTGGGGCCCGACCTGCTCGTAGAGACGGCGCCCCTCGTCAGTGAGCGTGAGCGAACGCGTGGTCCGCTCGATCAGGCGCACGCCAATGCGCGCCTCCAGCCGACTGACCGCACGGCTCACCCCGGACGGCGACAACCCCAGCGCATCGGCCGCACGTACGAAGCTGCCGCTTTCTGCCACGGCCGCCAGCAGCGTGATGCCAGAGAACAATTGCCCATCGAACGTCATGCAAACCCCTTCTGCCCATCGTCATTACGGGAGATTTTTCACGAATGATTTGCATGTTACGCACTTTATTCAAAGCAGAGTGGCCGGCACTATGGCGGCCTGTTCACCCGGTGGTCCCTCCGTTCATCCATCAGGCAACCCAAGGAGCCGCACATGCTGCACGCATTGAAGACGCAAGGTGTTTCCATCCCCCGGCTGGGGCTCGGCACATTCCGCGTGCCCAATGAAGATTGCCAGCCCGTGGTCGAAAGCGCGCTGGCGCTTGGCTACCGGCACATCGACACCGCCGCGATGTATGCCAACGAGGCCGCCGTGGGTGCAGCCATCGCTGCCTCGGGTCTGCCACGCGACGAGATCTTCGTCACCACCAAGGTGTGGCATGACCAGCTCGCGCCGCAGGCTGTCCCGCAGGCGCTCGAACAGAGCCTCGCCAAGCTAAAGCTGGATTACGCCGATCTGTATCTCGTCCATTGGCCGGCACCGGGCATGGATATGGCGGCCACCATGGACGCCATGGTGGCGTTGCGCGAAAGCGGCCGCGTGCGGGCCATTGGCGTGTGCAATTTCAATCTGCCGATGCTCAAGACCGCCATCGATACCATCGGTGCGCCGCTTGCCTGCGTACAGGTGGAATACCACCCGTTTCTGGATCAGTCGGCGCTGCTGGCTTATCTGGGCGACAGGGGAATTCCGCTCACTGCTTACGCTCCGCTGGCACAAGGGCGCGTGGCGGAGGATGCCACGTTGCAGGCCATCGGCCGCAAGCATGGCGCATCGGCAGCCCAGGTGGCCATTGCATGGCTGATGGATCAGCCCAACGTGATCGCCATTCCCAAGGCCCAGCGCCGCGAGAGCCAGCAAGCCAACCTCGACGCACTGAACCTGCGCCTGGACGATGCGGACCGCGCCGCCATTGCGGCCCTGCCCAAGACACTGCGTTACGTGCAGCCGACCTTCGCGCCGGATTGGGATGCCGTACCGGCCTGACGCCCTAGCGTAACCAAGTCAGCCACGCGTACACGGTCCCCGCCGCAACCACCAGGAACGGGATCGAGTAGGCGTGAAATGCCAGCCAAGCTCGCCGGTCTCCCGCCATCCGCAGCGCAATCAGGTTGGCCAGCGAGCCGACGAGCGTGCCAAACCCGCCCACGCTCACCGCAAAGGCAATCAACGGCCAATCGTGCGAATACTCAGCTAGCAGGATCGCAGCCGGCACGTTGCTGATGACCTGCGACACGCCAATGCCGGCCCAGTACAGATGCATCGGATTGGCCAACGCCAATGCATCCAGCGCCTGCCGTACCACGCCAAGCTGTGCCACCAGGCGCAGGTCGATGAACATCAACACGAACACCAGCAGCAGGCCCCAGTCCACCCGCGCCAGCACGTAACGCGCGCCAATCAGGTAGAGCACGACCAGGCCCGCCAGCGCTGCAAGCGGATACCCCAGGTCAGTCAGCACCAGAAACGGCACGTACAGCGCCAGCGCTGGCAGCAGCAGGCGCTTGTGCACTTCCACATCACCCGTTTCGGCATGCAGATGGATTTCGTGCGATGGAAACGCCAGCCACGTGGCCACCAGCAGCAGCACCGTCAGCAAGGCGACCATCGGCGCCATCTGCCAGACAAACGCCCCGAAGGACAACCCTGACTGGTGCCATAGGAAGAGGTTTTGCGGATTGCCGATCGGTGTGAGCGCCGAGCCTGCATTGACAGCCAGCGCCTCAAAAATGACCAACCGCGTGACCGGCAGCTTCGCCACCTGCCGTAAGCCGACGGTCAACGGCACGATCACGAACAAGGCGACATCGTTGGTCAGCAATGTCGACAACGCCGCCGACGCGCCCACCAGGCTGAGCGCGAGCACGCGTTCGCTGCTGACGGCATCAACCAGACGCATGCCCAGCAATTGCAGCATGCCGCTGGACTCAACCGCCTTGGTCAGAATCAGCAAGCCGGCCAGCGCAGCGATCGTGTGCCAGTCAACCAACGATGGATAGCCGGCCACACGCTGCGGCGACACGATCGACAACGCGCCGCAGACGAGCAGCAGCAGCCAGAAGAAGACGTCTTGCTTGAGGTGGTGCCAGAACGGCGGATGGTGTTGCGCGGCAGAGGCCGGATGGGACGCCGGCATGGCTTGTGCCATGCGCGTGCGAGGCCGCGAGTGAGGCGAACTGCCGTGCATACGGAAAAACAGGAAACGTTGGCGCAGATGCGCACAAACCAGCCGGGCGCGGTTTGCCCGGCCGATTGTACGTGCTGCGGCCTCAGCGGCTCAACTCAAGCGCTCAACCGCTGACCGGGCGCGCGGTGCGCACCCGATCAAGGCTCGTCGGCCCCGCTTACGACTCGCGCGAGCCGCCGGAACCCGACCCGCCTGGACGATCCGAGCCGCCAGACGAACCCGTACCGCCAGCACTCGGGCGATCGCTCGTGCCGCTGGCGCCACTCGGGTGGTAGGCCGCCTGCGGGGTACGCTCCGGACCGCGATACTGGCCTGCCAGGCCGTGACCGCCCGTCGAGCCGCCCATTGAACCGGACTGGCTGGCCTCGGTGCTCGACACGCCGCCTTGCAGCGGCTGGGTCGGATGGCTGGCAATCACGCGCTCGATCTCGGCAACCGCCTCGCGCGGGGCCAGCACGACTTCCAGCCCCAGCGCGCCGGCCACGGCCATCAGCGTCGACAGGCGCGGGTCAGCGCGACCGGATTCCGCGCGCAAATACGCTTCGCGGGAGATGCCGGCCATCTTGGCGACGTCTTCCTGTTTGAGCTTGCGCGACTTGCGCAGACTGTGTAACTGCTTGAAGGGCTGTTCCATCTGTTCGCTCCTGCACCTGAGATGGGAAACACCGCCGAGCCCGGGGGGACCCGCACGATGGGCTGAAAACAAAGCGAATGTCGGGTGCGCTGCACCTTGATTCGCGGTCGTACACATGTGTGCGGGCGGTGTCATCGTTGTATTGCACACCGTTGCACACGCTTTGGGTGGCGGCCTCCGCGATGTGTTTTCTACAGAGTAGACGTAATTTCGACTGCACCCAACATTGACGCGTGATGAAAAGCGCATCCCGTCATCCGTGTTTACCGTGACAAGCCCGGTAACGGGTCGGTTCCCTCGCAGATGCTGTTTTCTTCGCTTGGTGTGTCACGTTTGTGACGTCTCATGCGCAAATCCTTGCACCCGCACAACGTTTCGTCGATCCGCGCTTGCCCTATCCACCAATTGGAGGGGTCTCGGGGGAGAGCCTGGGATTAGAGACCCCGGCGTCGCGGGCGTATCTTGGGAGCGGGCGGCGCGCACCTTTCGTCACGCAATTGCCGTGCCGGAAGGTGACTCGGCGGTCAGTTAGTGGAAATCGCGGCTGAAGGTTGCCAGGCGCCCCAGAAGTGGCGTCAGATCGACCAGATGCTGGGCGACCAAGTGCCGCGTCTCGCGCTCGCACTGCCATTTGCCGTAAACGCCCAGTAGCTGGGCATTGAGCACCTCACGGCGCTGGCGCTCGATCAGGCGCGGCCAGAGCACGACATTGATGGTGCCGGTCTCATCTTCAATGGAGACGAAGATCGTGCCCTTGGCCGTGCCCGGCCGCTGGCGCACCGTGACAATGCCGCAGGCACGCGCGAGCTGTCCGTTGCGATACCCCGCCAGCGTGGCGGCGGTGACAAAGCGCATGTCGTCAAGCCGGGGCCGCAGCAAGCTGATGGGGTGACGCTGCAATGACAGGCCCAGGCTGCTGTAATCGGCCACCACCTCCTCGCCGATGGGCGGAGCAGGCAGCACGAGCGATGCCTCCACCGGGCGGGCCTGGCGCAGCAGCGCGTGGTCGTGTCCGGGCTCCTGCAAGGCGAGCGTTTGCCACAACGCTTGCCGGCGATGGCCCGCCAGCGGTTTGAGCGCGTTGGCAGCGGCGAGCACATTCAGGTCGTGGCGGTCGAGTTCCGCGCGATATGCCAGGTCGTCCACGCTGGAGAAAGGGGCTTGCGCGCGGGCAGCTTCGATACGCTCGGCGGCCGGTTGGCGCATACCGCGGATGCGGCTGAAACCGAGGCGGATGTCCGGCTGCGCCCTCTCCTCGCTTGCCGCGCCCGGGCGTTCGTGCAATGTGCTGTCCCACACGCTGGCCGTGACGTCGACCGGCAGCACGCGCACCCGGCTGCGCCGCGCCTCCTGCACCAGTTGCGACGGCGAATAGAACCCCATCGGCTGGCTGTTAAGAAGCGCGGCAAAGAACGCCGCCGGCTCATGACACTTCAGATAACTGCTGATGTAAGCCAGCTTGGCGAAACCGGCTGCGTGGCTTTCTGGGAAGCCGTACTCGGCAAAGCCCTCCATCTGACTGCACAGCGCATCCACGAAAGCCGGGTCGTAGTTCCGCTCTTCCACCATCACCTGCTTCAGCCGCACCTGATGCTGCACCAGATTGCCCTTGCGCTTCCAGGCAGCCATGTCGCGTCGCAAGCGGTCAGCCTCATCGGGCGTGAAATCCGCAGCATCGATGGCGATCTGCATGACCTGCTCCTGGAAGATCGGCACGCCGAGCGTACGCTTCAGCACGCCCTCCACTTCCTTGCCGGGATACGTCACGCAATCGGTGTTGCCGTTACGCATGGCCTCGCGCCGCTGCAGGTACGGATGCACCATGCCACCCTGGATCGGCCCCGGACGCACGATGGCCACCTGGATCACCAGGTCGTAATACTTGCGCGGACGCAGGCGCGGCAGCATCGATTGCTGTGCGCGCGATTCGATCTGGAACACGCCGATGGTCTCGGCACGGCAGATCATGTCGTAGGTTTCCTCATCGCCCTCCGGCAGATCCTGCATGGCGAGCTTGTCAGCCGCCTTGTAATACGCACGACGACCAGGCAGCGCATCGACCATATCGAGCGTGCGGCGAATGGCCGTCAGCATACCGAGCGCCAGCACGTCCACCTTCAGCAAGCGCAGCGATTCGAGGTCGTCCTTGTCCCACTGGATGACGCGGCGGTTCTCCATGGCCGCGTTCTCGATCGGCACGAGGCGCGAGAGTTTGTGCTGCGCGATCACGAACCCGCCCACATGCTGCGACAGGTGGCGCGGAAAACCACGCAACTCGCCCACCAGTTCAGCCCAGCGCTGCACCAGCGGTGATGCGGGGTCCAACCCCTGCTGGCCCGCACGCTCGGCAAACTCCTTGCGGCTATCCCACCACGCCTGCCCCTTGGCCACCTGCTCGATGATGCCGAGATCGATACCGAGCGCGCGGCCAACGTCGCGCAAGGCACTGCGCGTGCGGTACGTGATGAGCGCGGCGGCCAGCGCGGTGCGTGTCACGCCGTATTTCTCGTAGATGTACTGGATGACCTCTTCGCGGCGCTGGTGCTCGAAGTCGACATCGATGTCGGGTGGCTCGCTGCGTGCGCGTGAAAGAAAACGCGCGAACAATGCATTGCCGCTGTCCGGGTCTACCTCGGTGATCCCCAGGCAGTAGCACACCGCAGAGTTGGCCGCTGAGCCACGCCCCTGGCAGAGAATGTCCTTACTGCGAGCAAACTTCACCACGTCGTAGACGGTCAGGAAGAACGGCTCGTAGCCCAGATCGGAAATCAGATCGAGCTCCATGCTGATCTGCTTAAGCACCTTCTCGGGCGTGCCTGTGGGTAGCGCCGCTGGCACCGGCGTAGACCTCGGCGAGC